>PQXK01000061.1:0-168351 GCA_004786245.1 Botrytis hyacinthi | reverse complement strand
TAATTTCTAATTTCTAATTTCTAATTTCTAATTTCTAATTTCTAATTTCTAATTTCTAATTTCTAATTTCTAATATCTGATGTATAAAGTACTGTCTTTTTAATGCGTGGTTTCATATCTATATATATTCATAAACAAAACAATACTCTCTACCCAGTAGCTATCTTGAGTTGTTATAGTTGTTATAGTCATAACCTTCTATCGATTTCCTCATCATCCCTCTACTTTTTACCCTCTTTAATATTCCGAGTCTTATTATTTCTTCCTGGCTTTTTCGTAATATTCTTTGGATTGTTTTTTTCTGAAAGAAGAAGAAGAAGAGAAAAGGGAAATAAGAGATTGTTGCGTTGCAGATTAGGTGAATTAGTGAAGATGTGTAACTAAGCTTGGGAAACGCATTGGGAGAGAAGAGGAGTAAGGATATTGAGGTAGGTGAGGATGTGGGTTAGGAGGAGGGGAGGAGGGAGGGAGGAGGGAGGGAGGAGGGAGGGAGATGTGGACATGGTGGCTTTGTGAGGTGTGTATGTAGTATGTATATCTAAGAAATATCAATGCAGTGATTTTCGAGAATCATGGATTTTGAATTGAGATTTACAATTTGTTTTTCTCACCTCTCTGGCGATGTATATAACCCATACATCGATGAGATATCTGTGTAGGTACGAACACGAATAATCCACACGCCGCCTTCAACAAGCGAGCAAGAGGCACCATGGTAAATTTTAATGTACCTGTGAGATATCGATATCATTAAACATGCATGGCAGCTTTTCAGTGACAACCTTACGAATTTTGTGTGGAAAGTTGAGGATCTGTTCGTTTTCGTATGCGGGTGTTATGGGGGTTGGATGGGTGGGTGTGTTGAGAAGAATGAGGTAGGTTCTGTGGATATGATGGAAATAGAGTTGTCTGGAGAGGTAGGTGATGGTGTGGATGGGGGTTTTGGGGGAGTTCGTAGAATGGAGAATTGAAAAGTTGGGAGTTGGAGGATGTTCAGGTATGTGGTGTTTCGTGATCAGATGGGATATACGAGAGTTTACATTTACAGTAGTTTTCAAATTTCTTTGGAGACAGATAGGACGAATTGGGATTTTATGTCGAATGTGAATAGATGGGTACCTAGACAGGTAGTTATGCTAATTGCGAATATGGATTAGGGCAATGGAAAAATAGTCACATGTGAAATTGGTCATGAGGTCTTTATTCGAATTTTACCTGGATAATGAAAGTTTTCGTCGAGCCTGACATAAAATTGTTGGAAATTATATATATGATATTAAGCAGTATGCTAGTAACAAATATTCTTTTCTATTCCAATGAAAATATTGAGATAATCATTAAACACAAACTAAAAACCCGAGATATGTAAATATCATGAAGCTTCAAAAGATCGTCAAATTCAAGAAAAACGAAAAGCAAAATCTCAATAGCACCGCCTGAGTACCCAATCGATGGTACCCCCCCCTCCCCAAAAAATCTGTTGATAACCCTCGCGATGATTTCTTATGTATGGTTCAGTCAAGCCTTGATGGCACGCTATAGAAAAAGACTAGGAGATTTCTCATTTTCGTCTAAATTTGCATATAGAATTGATCGTCCTATGTCGCCAGAGATGAGTCCCACGGCCGCTGGTAGGAATCCCGATTCCGTAACATATCAAGCTCGACGTGAGCTTATCTGGATAAAAAAATTGATCTAGGATTCCGACTTTTCGTTCTGACGCTTTGTTGATTGAGTGCATAGTAAAAAGATGTTAGGTTTAAGTTGGTACTTCTCTTATATCACTCTTCCCCGGATGTTTCAGGTGAATCCTCGCTTAAGCCATACAAAGTACCATTTCGAAAACTTTCCTTAATCCGTTGGATGTCTTTCTCGGTGACCGAATCATAATCTTTGTATCCTAATTCTTGATGCATGCTGTAACAAATATGAGAGTACCCAAAAATTGCTAGATGTGGAGTGAGTTTCATTGCCGAGTTGGGGAGTAGTGGCTCTTCCCATTGTCCTGGAATATCCATGGAGAACTTTCCATCTTTGATGAAAGCTTCATCGACTCGTGAGAGGCATCTACCTGCACCAGTCAGATCGCAGCGTGTTCGACCAACTTCGCATAAGAATTGGGGATCAAGATGTGAGTACTGTAATAAAGTTGCAACATCTATTTCAAGCGAAAGATTGTCTTGCTGATGCTCATAGACAACCGAATAATCTATGTACTTACAACAATGGACGATTTGGCCTTTAAAATAATTCTTTGCAATGTTCTTTTCATCGCTACCACCCTTGTCGCTGTTCTCTTGGCCGTCACTCTCGGTACGTGGATGGTGAGGAAAGAGATCAATTCCTAACTCAAAGAATGGTTTCGATCATATTCGAAAGATGGCATTGGTAATTTCCACGCTCCAAAGGCATACTCTTATGATATCTACAACCCCATTTATGTATATACCAGCGATAGTACGCAGGAGGAGCTCTTTATTTGATACGCGTAAAGACAAGGGTATTAGTATTTGCTTCAAAATAAGAGCGAGCTTGTGCTCGAATAAGAACACTTTAGTTTCGGTCTTTCTAATGAACCAATGACGGAATAAAGATCTGAGCCATGTTATTTCGAGATTTTTTATCGTTTGTTTGATAAAACTCTTGGAATGATATGGGTCCAAAGTCTCGAGTTGGAATAACTCTTCCGCGAACCTGGGAACAAGAAAGTCGACAAGTTCGGCATCTTCTTCTTCCTCGATCATCCATTGCATCATTACAACAAAATTTATTCCGATTGATCCGGCTGGTTTCTGCTGGAATATATAACGCCATACAGAAATACCTAAATTATGGTAAACAATCGGACATGTGCGCGATGCATAGAACGGCCATAACTCAAATCCACCTTCAACTATAGCAGCAAAAGAAGTTAATGCCGATGCGATTGAGATTGGAAAACTGCGTTAATATATGAGCAAGTTTCCTTGTGAATTCGTTACATATAGAATAACTTACTAGCCAGCATCATCCTTCCAGTATACATCAGCTCCAAGATCAAGAAGCATTGTGCAAAGCTGTTTGTTATCACCGGTGACAGCTAGCTGTAAAACAATAAGCAATGCCGCTTTATGATTTTCCTGTGTTGGAACACTTACATGTAAAAGAGACTCTCCGCGCTCGTTGACATCATGAATGGATGCTTCTCCACGATCTAGTAACCTCCGAACAGCTTGAAAATTACCATTTCTACAAAGTTCAAAAATTTCTGAATCGTATGGCCGGCGCCGAACAACGTCAAGTGCATACCGGTCAAAATTACTTGTTGCCATGAATCTGAAACCTTTTCGACATGTCGTAAATCCTATCAAGAGTTCAACCAGGAAAGTCTTGGTGGTTGTCGAATTGTCGGAATCGTCTGCCTCATCGACATCGCTATATCGGTGAGTGGTAGAAATAGTTTGGAAATTGAGAGTGCCTAGTAAGAAATTCGTCTTATACTGATTGAAAGACCTAGAAACACTACCGGCAGAACCTTTCCATCCATAGGAGGGAACAAAGCTACTTTGTGTCATTTCTTGTGATTTTTGAAGCGCAATTTGGCGCGTCGAGCTCGTTGTAGCTATGGAGCTGATATTCGTGGTTAAGACATCGAGCCTGCTATTGACTTGAATCAAAGATACCCTATACTCAGCGGGTCAATCAAATAACCAATTCATAGCCAAGGGTTCATATTACTGTTGTCTGCTTCCCTGGAGTAGGGCTATAGTGGTCTTAACGCTCTCAAGGTTATCCCTAAACCTTTCTATCTTGCTCGCTTTCAAGACCATCTGGACTTTTCTCCATTGCCTACCGAGACCCCCATTGGCAACGGATAGATTTTGCGATAACTCTGAGATCAACTCTGAGAGTTGATCAATATCGTCCTTTGCTAATTCCAGAGCGTCCTTGACCATGCTTTCGAAATTTGTAGGTATGCTACCAGCTTCATATTCAAGTCGGATTGTATGAAAGACGCCAGCCACAAGTCGAAGCTGTTTAGACAAGCGGCGAATGTCTGAAGGAGCATCCTGAACAGCTTCCCAGAATTCAGCTGCTTTCCTCAGGGCATCCCCAAGTTGTACTGCTAGTGTTGCAATACCAATGATGCTTGCTGTGAAACCGACAGGATCCGCCATAATTTACAATACCAATACTTCTCTGAGAAAATGAACGATTAAAAATAAATAGATTAGTATATGTTGGGAGAACAAGAGTGAGCTGTGATAAACGTATATTTAAGTGGTGTGCTGCACTCAGCAACGAAAAAAGATAAGCCTCACACAACCAGATTAGCAAGCCAATCATTAGAGTGAGGCACTGCTGCATGACAAGGGTTTCTGGCTGCAGATTTCACAATTTGACCGGGATATAAGTCACGAATAGTTATTGAAGGTGATTTACCCTATTATACTACAGTAACATGGAGATCATGAAATTCCTTTTAATTCTGCCTCGACCTCCTCGACAACAATTGCCCGAACATCTTCCCAAGAAGTACTGGGTACAACTCTGACTCGTTTCTCTTTTTCTTCTAACCCAACAAATTCTTTCGGGAGTACTGTATCAAAGCTAAAGCTCTTTTCATCCTTCAATGCAAGATCAACAGCATTTGCAAACTTGGCTGGGTGTGCTGTTGAGAGAGAAATGTGATATGCATTTGGTGAGCGGGAAACAGATCGTAATGAAGCAGCTACACCAATGGCTGAATGTGGATCCAAAACGTAGGAACCACTAGTATAGAAGTCCTTAATTGTGTCAATTGTTTGCTTGTCGCTGACTCTTTCGCTCTCGAAATCTCTGTTCGCAGCCTTGAGAATTTCGTCTTGGACATTGAATCCACCATTTGTTTTCAATTGTTTAAGCCAAACCTCGACTTCCTGACCAGCCTGCTTTTTATTCCACTCATCATCCATACCAGCGGCAGAGGCATACTCGTAGGCCAGGAACCACAGCAGTCGCTCGAAATTACTTGAGACAAGAATGTCCATAGCTGGGCTAAGAGTCTCCTTGACACCATCCTCGTGTGCTTTGACTCCATCTTCAACGAGTCCACCTTCAGCTTCGACACCATGAACCGCCTTCTTCTCGTAGTGTCCTGTCTTCCAGAAGCGGTATAAGATATCATTCTCGTTTGTCGCAATCACAAGCTTTTCAGCTGGTAGACCCATGCGCTTCGCGAAATATCCAGCTAGAATATCACCAAAGTTGCCAGTAGGCACCACAAAGCGGACTTTGTTTTCGGGTTTATATCCAGACGACTTTTGAAGAGAAAAATATGCATGGAAGTAGTATGTGGTTTGTGCCAGAATTCTTGCCCAATTGATAGAATTGACAGCTCCAAGGTTCATTATCTCGTTGATCTGCGGATCCGCGAATAGAGCTTTGACAGTATCCTGAGAACTATTAGACATGTCAAATATATGTAGATGTATGACTCACCTGGCAATCATCAAAAGTGCCTTCAACAGCCAAGTTGTGCACGTTGGCATCCAAAACTGTCGTCATTTGAGCCTCTTGCACAGGGCTGACTCTTCCCTTTGGGTGTAGAATGAAGACTGAGACATCCTTCTTGCCTCGCAGACCGTAGATAGCCGCAGATCCAGTATCGCCACTTGTAGCCCCAACAACTGTAAGATGGTGTCTATCTCTTCCCTCCTTGCCTTTGTTCCGCCTGACGAGGAAGTATTCGAAGAGATTTCCAAGTAATTGTAATGCAACATCTTTGAATGCAAACGTAGGACCATGGAATAATTCTAAAAGGTATAAATTATCCTTTTCGCTGAGAGGAACGAGAGGTGTAGTTTCCGGAGCGCGAAATGTAGAGTAACTTCGATTAATGATATCTTTCAAATCTGCAGGTGGGATTTCGGAAGGAGAGATGTAGAGAGAAAGGATTTCGAATGCGAGGTCAGAGAATGACAAGTCCTTCCATTTTGACTCCCAGTTCTCAGGTAATGATGGAATTTGTTCAGGAATGAATAATCCTCCATCAGCAGCGAGACCTTTGAGCACGACTTCTTCGAATGATAATCCGTAGTCGCCACCTCTGGTCGACAGATATCTTTGTGAAGGGGTATGGTCAGTCATGATGCTCTGTTTGTATCGTAATTAGATGCGAATAACTTCAATTGAAACAATGTTTTTGATCAATGCAAAGATCCGCTCCGATGTCGGTTTCTGTGCGGAAACCCCGCCATCTAGCGTATCCTCCACAACCCCGCTGCCCAGCGGAACATTTTAAAGATTTATGATAAATCACTTTGTTCCCGATCCATCGTCTACATCAATGTTGTATTTGACAATCCGTCATGATGGGATCAAATGGATGCTCTGGCTTTTCTTGAAGAAGGCACACATTTGCACATTTTGTATCACATTGGAGAACGATAAAGTACCACATTTCAAGCATGGAGATTGTGGGAAGAGGTGACTTTTCTTCTTAATCGCCCATTTGCCAGGTAAGTTGCATATTGCGTGATTGTTGGGTTTCTACAGGTGATCATACACCTACCGTTGGAGACAAGAATATCAAAATAATCCATATTGCTTGGACTTCTGATCACAGAATCACATCATGGCACGAAATATCTACGATCAAGAGGACTTCTTCAAAGCATATGCTCAGCTTCCACGCTCTGTTCATGGATTGGAAAAGGCTCCTGAGTTTGAAGTGCTACGTTCTTGGTTACCAAGCCTTGAGGGATCGATCTTTCTGGATCTTGGATGTGGATTTGGCTGGATGTGTCGATGGGCGCGAGAAAATGGGGCAAAATTTGTTCAGGGTACAGACGTATCTGAGAATATGTTAGCTCGAGCACGAGAGTACCCGGAAGATCCTTCTATCAGTTATCGCAAAGCCGATCTGGAGACGTTACAGATATCTCCAAATGAGTTCCATGTTGCCTACAGCTCTCTAGCTCTTCATTACATCGAGAATCTACCATCTCTTGTCGAGCAAGTTTATAAATCACTGAAGCCTGGAGGAGCTTTCATCTTTTCTGTGGAGCATCCCATTTGGACTGCCCCATGAAACCCTGACTGGATTAAAGATCCGGAAGGTCGAGACGTCTGGCCACTAGATGGCTATTTGTTTGAGGGCCCTCGAACGACAGACTGGTTAGCAAAAGGGGTAGTCAAACAACACCGTTCGATTGCTACATATATCACACTTCTTCTTGATGTTGGCTTCGTATTGTCTGCAATTGATGAATGGGGACCAACACCAGAGCAGATAAAGGAATATCCAGACTGGGCTCGAGCAAGGGATCGTCCTCCGTTTCTACTTGTAAAGGCTACAAAACCGGCTAATCAGAGTACTTAAACCATCACAATATCAAAGAATGGCTTGCTGGCACCCGTGTCGGGTTCTGGAAATGCAAAGCAGAGCGTCGTTCATATCGCTCCAGGCGGACGAGACAAAAGGTATATTTAAGATATGAAACTTACTTTTTTCAATATTCGGTATTAAATCGGTGAACAAAGATTTCGAATCTAGGATTATCTAAAAGCATTTGAAAGCTTTAGATTTACCATATAGTTCAGGTAATCTATCTTCGAAATCATATGGCTATCATTATGTAATATTAAAATATCAGTGCTTTCAATGTCTGATTCTATTTGAGTGATGGCGTGCCACTTTTTACGTCCCAATGGAGGCCTGCATTACAGGGGCATCAAGCTGTAAGCACAAGCCAGCTAATCCACCGATCATCAATCTCCAAATCCATCCGTTCTCAAGATGACTCCTACGACATCTTTCTAAGTGCAATCTACCGTCGTATGCTCTCGTGATGTTCGAATTATCTCGCGCAGATTATCATGGCTGGTTAGAGTTCAAAGAAAATGCCCTGCCTAGCAATATATTCGGCTACCTACTCGTCCAATACTTCCTACGGCACTTCAAAAGCAAACCTTTCGATACTGCATGCTACGACGATCCCAACGAGATCGCGAAATGCGGGGCACTTGGCCAACAGAGCTTCTTGAAACAATCATTACCAATCCGAGAAGGTCCCAGACCTGAGAAGGGCAAATGGGTACCTTAAGGTTAACCTTCCATACCTTCAAACGAACTACTAACAAGCCAACATAGGTAGTGCCCCACAGGCAGATCAATCAATTCGGTGAAAATTATATGCACAAACTAATCGATCAAGCCATTATCGACCTAGCCAAAACTTATCCTGACCACGTAATTCTGACTACATCCGCCCTCGAAAAACACGGCGATGCTCTCTTAATCGCAGAGAGAGTCCCAACACCTCATCTCCCAGCGAGGAAGACGAAAAGAGAAATAGCACATGTTCATACAGAAGGAAAGAATGTGGATTATTCGATGCACGCAGTACTCTCGCCTAGGGATTGCAAAGAGGTGATTGAGAAGGGCTGGGGTGAAAGAATGACCTTAGCTGGTACATTAAAGATGCCTGCGGAATATCTGATGATATATAGCCCGAGAACAGAATCAGAATTGGGCATTGTGAGAAATATCTTGGAGGCCGCAATTGGGTTTATGACTGGTCCGATGAGACCTGTGGAAGAGTAGCGGATAGGCTATTCGGCCGATAAAGACACATCATAGATCACAGTTTACAGTCTAATCGCATCTTTCTCGGGTGTACATGTCTGTATCTTTGTGATGATGGAATATCTTCAATAGTCATTCCGAACGATTTACGGACTCACTATCCTCAGCAAGAGTATCCCAAGTGGGGAATGCAATCACTTCTTCTATCCCGTCACAAGCCTAATTTAACCCACAAAAATTTCACAGTTCAGAGATAAATATTCACAAAAGTTTCCTGAAAAGTATTCATTCCAATATCTAAACATTGAGTATCTAGCATAAAAAATAATAGCTATCTAGTGTGTTTTTCTAAACTAGACTCATTATCCACCCAAACCATCTGACCGTTTCCATTCCATTCCTTCCAGGCTTGCGCCATTCTTATATGTACCGTGTGTCCTGTCCCGTACCATTCCATCCTATTCCCTCCTTTCCTTCATTTCTCTTTATTTTATAAGGGGTATTGTTTTCATCCATCCATAAGAAATCGCAGACCAATCCACACGCGTGTCGCACACAAGACCAATAGTAAAGTACAAAAGAAAATAGAAAATACATGTCCAGTTCGTTCACCCGAACTTTTCGTTTCCAACCATCAAAAAATCAATCGCCCTAATCGCAAAGTCCAAGAAAGAGAATCCGATAAAGAAAACCACCATCCATCAATGATTCAAAGGATAAGGATAATACTTCCCATCATTGGGATACATATCATCGTTAGCACTTCCCACACTCCCACCACTCAATCTTGATCCTCTCGTTCCCGCAACTCCAGCGCCAACATTAACAGGTACCTCCCCCCTAATATAAGGTACCTCATCTCTTTCTCTCCTTCCATAGCTACTTCCCATCGTCATCCCCGGATATCCTTGTGGCGCACTCGTATATGCACTCGGGGAAGTCCCATAGCTAACACTTGTTCTTCTTGCTCGTCCTGGAACTGCATTAGCTGCTATGGAGCTCAATGGCGTGAATGGGTTCTGCATTTTAGCCGTTGGCGGAGTACCCGAGTTGCGTTTTTCGCGAGAGGAGGGAAGATCTTCGTCTCTGTATCGAGAGCTTGGACTCATAGGATTAACATCCCTTTCATCGTCGCGATAAAGTGGTGAAGGTGGCGCATCTCTATAGCTTGTTCTTCGCTCTCTAGCCTGATGTTGTGATCTAAGTCTTTCCTCTTCTTTCCTCCTAGCTTCCGAATCGCGTTCTTTTTCGCGGCGTGTCATAGGTGGTGTGTTTCTCTCCACTGTTACTGGGATCCTTTCTCCTCTTTCCTTCTTCTCAGGTGTAATCTTAACATTGATATCGGATCCACGGACTCGAATCCCATCACTCTCTTTTGCTTCTCGTCCATCTTTGGCTCGGGATTTCTCTTTCTTCAAATCTTCAATTATACGGAGAGACTCATCCCTCTCACGACGGAGCTCTCGTTTTTCTCGATTGCTCTCTGTCAATCTTTCTTCTAGATCGCTATTCTTCGATTCGAGAGATTTGACACGTTCCTTGAGTGTACTGAGTACTTCATTCAGGGCATGAACATTTTGACTTTGCTGTGCGCGATCGGCGTCGGTGTAGAAAGATGCCGAATTTACTGCTGCAGTAGCAGAATTGGAAGAAGAGGATCCGACTCCAGAATCAGAGGGGTGGCGTTGGTGAGAGAACGAGGGACGACGGGGTGTGGGTGTGGATTTAGATGTAATCGGGGGTGAAGAGGGAGTTCCGCCGTGGACTGAAGATCCTTTGGTGGAAGAAGTGTAGTGCACTTTCTTGACAGGCTTGGAAGACATGCTGAGGATGCTGTGTTTGTGTACAAAGGTACGTTTATGTACCACTGTAACTATTTGTGTAACCTGAAAGGTTTGCTCCGAAGCAACTCGTACCAATCGTACGTTGTGTTTCTGACCCGACGATATCAGATTGCGATTGATGAATCAAATGAGAGCGGGAAAATAATTGGATAGCGGGTATGGGTATTGATGCAGTAGAAAGTAATCTATTCGTCGCTGATGTGAATTGAATGGATAAATAAGACCAATTCTATTCGAGAATTATTCTTTGCAGGTAAGATAAATGGAGATGCAGATGTAGATGAGATGGGAATCGAATCAATAAATATAAGGCTGAACAAGAAACACCTTTTTTTTATTCCTCATTCCTGGCCGGAAATTCATCAGATATATACTCCTATTCTACACCAATTTCCAAGCCATCCGATACATAGCCATATCATTACAATACCATAGCCAACCTGTCCCATGAAAATGAACACAAGAAGGATCAATAAACATATGACTCTTCTTCGAAAACCGGTGTCTATTATCTATCATTCTTGTGCTTAGCCTAGTACCTGCCTACAAAGCATCCAGGTTTCGAAACAATCATGTACCTTTTCTGCCTTGACTCGATTCGAGCTTCCAATCACAGCCTCAGTCCTGCTGGGGTATTTGACATTTCGCACTTTTCCTTCGCGGCTCATGGCGTAACCGGGGTGGAAAAGGGATGGTTTCCTAATGATCTCACCGAAGTGGATCCTGGCTGATCATCCCGTTGTGCATATTTCTGGCGTAAATTCAATCGCCAGATGATGTTTTGTTCATTCCTTTCTCATTTTGTCATCTTCTAAGCATCTTATTACTCGGGGAAGACCCATTTTGCCATTTCCGATGTCTCGAAATCATAATGTAAAGGGATGGAGGAAAACGAAATTACTTTTTGGGCCCCCAAACTTACTGTATTTTCAACCCTTAGCTAAAATCCAAACATCCCAATTCCATGTCCGAACCTTTCGTAAACCATCAAATGATGATGACTCAGTCTCAAACATCCTCTTCCTCAGCTATCTCCTCGTGGCTTTTTCCATGTCTAATCACGCTGATTGGTTAGCGAACGATCGAGAAAATTAAGCCCTTGTTCTCACAACCCATTTGACCCCAGGAAAGAGGCAGTGTTTAGATGTTTCTCTAGCCTTGTCTATATCGTTTTCTTCTTTCGGGATTTTGAATTCGCAAGAATCGTTCGCAATTAGTCAAAAAACGCCAGGGCAGACCGCTAATAGGTTCCTCCAGGGATGAAATTTAGGCTGTGCCTATTCCTTGACATAAAATTCCTCGATTGTTAATCAATGAGTAGATTTTTAAGCACATCTTATTGGGTACCTAGAGTACTGTATACGGATTAGGTTAGAAATGCCCAATTCGGCGGAGGTCGGAATTGATTTACCTAGGGTGTCGAGAAAATGGGTGTCAAGGATGAGAATTAAAGTATTGTCCGTTGGGTCGACGTTGTACTTACAGAGTACAGATGCTAGTATTGTGGGTAGGACGGTTTGAAGTTGGAATACAAAGTTACGAAGGCTTGAGCCTCAAAGAGTGGAAACTTTTCTTTTCCTACTTATTGGAAGGCCGGGACAGCGATATGAATAAGAATGATGACAAAGTTATATGCACACAAAATATCAAAGAAGAAAATTGGAAAGTGGCATGCGAATTAGACAATATGTCAGTGCGTGAGGTGGTGATGCGGGGTGGCTGCATGAAGGGGTACATTTCGATTGAACAATTCATTGTTTTTTATTTGTACATGCAAAAGCCCTCCCTCCGATACTTTCGAGATTAGTCACACGGTATACCTTTAATTGTTTCTCTTGCTCGACCAATCTTTGCACCCCCAATCCCTCATTTCCAACAATTAGCCCACCACCCGTTCATAGCACGGGGCTCTACATAAAAACACGTACAGTTTTTATGACTCTTCCCCCCCTCCTTTTCCCCTTTCGTACCCCCGTCCTGCCTATTCTTCACGTGTCAAAAGTCTCAATTGACACTCGGATTTTGCGAACCGATAGGCTATGGCAATGTAACCTACGCTAAGAGACCTAGACAGGAAACTAGTAAACTGCCGAGACGCGAGTTTGACGTCAAATATGCATCGATTAATGAAAGTGTGATTAGTAAAATGCATTTCTTATCGTTTATCGTTTATGAAAATTAGATGGAGGAATAATGACATGCTTTAAAGCTATTGCTTCTACTCGGTGTGTGGTTCATTGTATTTCCTGGATTAACGCTAGGAATCGGCGACTGGAATGTCGACGTATGTATGAATCAGAATTAGTTTCTGTGAAAACCAGGAGCTAACCCCACGATATCTATCCTTTTCTTTTTGTATGTATCTCTCCAAAATTCTTTTTCGTACATCCACAGCCCATATATCAAACTATTATATTACACAACCAGCAACTTCAAGCAGGGTCCCAAATTTACCCTAATCAACCCGTCTGTCCATGCCGTCAATGTGTAGAAGCCCGGAGGCAGAACTGTGCAACCCCTCTTGACCCCTCACCTGAACTCTAATAGTTATCCTTTTTTTTTCGCTTTCCTTTCGAGGCGACTCTTTTGGGTGGGGCACGGATACTCACATATCTTATACCATGAAATGGGTTGAGAGTACATTTGCATATGCCAATTAGCGAGAAGGGAAGTCATCACTTTTTGTATTTAATTGTATATACATAACACCCCCGTGTATACGATACAAAGCCAAAGGAAAAGCACCAATAAATAAGCGCCGATGTCATTCGAGAACGCTCAATCATCTTTCCATCTCCATCATTCAAGGGACTAAACCAACAAAAGTAAACTAAGATCTGGCGACCAAGCATTAGACCAGTGTACAAGAGCAAGTGCAAGTGCAAGAGACTAAACTCAATACATCCATTTGAAGAAGAATAAAAAGATAAGCAGACTAAATCTGAGTAGCTACAAGGTATCAAAACATTAAAGCATTCAACAGCATAGTGAAGAAATCCTCCTCTCTTTTTTTCGGGTTTATTTTCTAAGGATCATTAGTCTGTGGGTGTTGGTGTATAGGTGTGGCGTTTAGTACGTACATATTATTCGCCGCGCAAGAACGTTCTATGGCCCTCTCTGATACTGTCATTCCCAATGCTTGGTATAAGTTGGCGCCGAAAAAGTTCATGGACATCCGCCTCTTTGTCGTTGTCGGTGAAACGCAAAACATCGACGTCTTCTTGGATGTTGAATCTGAATCCGTAAATCGTGAAATAGACATGGCATCTAGAATCCAATATCGCAACTAGCAACCCCATTCAAACCCCCTCAACACGAAATCCTTTGCTCACAATCCACCTCTTCAACTGTCCCAACTTATTATCCTTCTCCGCCAACCACCGGTTCCTCTCACTAAGCTTATAATCCATAATTTTGAGTAACTCGCTCAACCTCTCGATCTCGGCAATTTTATCCTCAAGTCTTTCTTTCAACCCCCCTTCACTTAGAATTCCTCTCCCAGTCAACCCCCTTCTCATCAATCTAACTCTCTCCTCCGCTCTCTCACCCCTGTACTCAGCTCTTTCCCTCTTCCCCTCCAATTTCGCAACCCTTTCTTCAAGATATTCGATATCCCCACTCTTCTCTTCAATCTCTCTTCTCAGAACTTCTTTATCTCCCTTAAGTACCTGCACGATATCTCGTAAAGCACTATTATCAGAAATCAATTGCCAGTTCCTGCTCTCTAAAATTGCCAGTTCTGTTTTGAGTGATTCAGCAACAGCTTGTAGTTCGGCATTGCGGTCTTCAAGATCGCTTGCCAATTCATGAACCATGGTGCGGGATTGAGAAGTGGAGCGACGATGAGAGTTTGAATTTGAGCGGAAAATGATGCGTTCGTGGCCGTGACGATTGCGTTCGAAGAATCCGCGAGAGCGAGGACGATCGTAGGACATTTATGTTGTTAATTTTTGTTTGTGAATCGGGGACTTTGTGATCAAATAGCAGATGAAGAAGGATTTTTGATGTGTCTCAGTAGATTGGTGAAAGATGAGATATGAGATTGAGCATATTCGACAATGGCCAGATCTTGATGTGCTTGACGGGTCGTTTCTTAAAGATAGGGAGAAAATTGATTGGAATGGCCGAATATGCAAGTAAGTATGACCTGCAGCTTCAGAAGCGCGTGCGTATGTATGTGTAGAAACAGTATTGGATGATGCACTTCTCGGACTGTTCAATAAGAAGAGAAAGGTTTACAATATATGTATAGTTGCCTACATCAAGCGAACTCACGCGCGTAGTAGATCAGGCATAGGCAAATTGCAAAATTTCTCTAGCACATCTTAAGAATACCGAATTTTCGCACAGCCTTGTAAAACATCATGTGGCAAGACGATAATACTTTTGTCACAATCTGGATCTGAATAGAAACTCCAGAACAAGATTAACAAGGCTATGAAAACATGACAGAGGATTTTGGAATATCGTAGAAGAGGTTCGCGGCTTCGGCGTCAATTCTTTTTCATGGATTGTAAAGGCCGAGATAGAGAAACGCCTCGTTTGGATTACTTCATTTCGCATCTCATCCGATCTGATTCATGCTTGACAAAGCGGTTTATCCGTACGTGTGTCATATGTAAGTCCATTTGAAGAGAAATTTCTCGCTACATCTTCATTGAAACGTCTAAAATTGGGGGCATGGGACATGGTAAAGAAAAAAAGTCTCACTTGCCTTGTAATGCCTATTCTCTTATCAATTGCTCCACTCCCCCTCCATACAGAAAACCATGCATAACCAACAATCGTCTCCTCCCCCATACAGAAACACAACTCCTGTCGTACAAAGGTTCCTGAAAGTACGAGCCACTCAGCTGTTCAAGGATAAATGGTTTGCTCAGAGGATTTTACCCCTCCTGTAAACTTGCGGGAACTAAAGCTTTACCATATCCAATAACACTTTTTCAAAGACTTTGACTCAAAACGAAAAGTGTTAGAGCATACCCTGCTGTGTGACCAACTTTCGAGCCTCTCAATTACTGCAATGTGGAGTGGCTGTGCGGCCCCCAAATATAAGGCTGAGGCGTAATCATTTTCGAGAGACCCGATATCATTTGAACAATGTCTTGCGAAACAATTTCCCAGGGAAGCTTGGCTTCTCAAAGTGCAAAATGCTGATGTCAGATTTCCCATAGCATCATTCCACATTCGGAACTTTCCAAACCAGCCACTTCACGAGATAAATCCTAAATCTTTCAGCCACATATTGGTCTGTCGTCACGATACAATCGTAACGTTATTGGAGGAGCATTTAATGGTTTGATGGCTTGAGAATATGGCTGGAAATGCGGCGAAGTCATCCAGGCCCTGTCGCTCATAATGAACTCAGTAAACCCCAAAAAGAACACACGGACGAGACATGGAAAACGCGGTATGATGGAGGGGAAATCTCTGCAAGGCAGAGTTTGTGAAGGATGGATGAATGTGACACTCGGATGTGATGATAGTTAGAATTAAAATATTTCGAAATACGTGATGACGCTTCTTATGCTAGAGGAGAGCTTTCATTCGACGTTGAGTGAGCGCGAGAACCATTCCTTGCTGGCAACTTGTTATATTGGGCACGAACCGATTCAATCAAACCCGCGGATCAAAAGGTTACCGAATGAAGAATATCTCGACATGCTTGTTCTAGAAGCATGGGAGGTGGATGGATGGATGAGGCGATACTCTTTTCTCAATGCGTCGGACACGAGTGCGAAACCCTGGCACAAGTCGCACGTGATTGAATAATAATTATGAACGAGCAAGGCACACGCAACGATTGCATAAATCCCTCAATGCACCGACAGCACAACAACACAGACACGATATTTTGAATCTTACATACATAAAATACTTCTTTTTCGATCACTCATCGGCTTCCCAGTGTGAAGATCTATCCCGCTTGAACTTTTTGTATGTCTAGCGGTCAAGCGACTAGTTATGCAAAACAAACGCTGAGTATCGGATGAGATGCAGTGATTCTGTATCCTATGCTATGCAGATTATTAATGGTTGCGCATTGTGGCGGTATCCTGTCATCTTATGTACTGTAAGACAGTAGGAGATGCGGCTGCAAGCGGTCATCACCTAGACTGAAGCTTTCTTAAAGAGGCTCGTGTTAGCATGCGGGGAAGCCAGCTAAAAGTCATCAAAGCCGACCTTGTTACCGCTATTCCACATTACCAATGCCGGTACCTTGATGCGGGCTAAGAGCGGGCGGATCAGAAACAGTATACATTTTGCCCTGATTGAGAGGTTTGCAGCAGTTTTGCATATTAGTAGGCGGTGAGTCTATGTATCCCGTTTGTCCCCTGAAGTTTCCATCTAAAGTCTAAATGGCGAGCTCTCTTTTTACCCGGGTGCACGTGTAAGTCTGAGCAATGACACTCTTGATTGGAACCAAAAGCCAAAGGGGCTACGCGAGAATTGGTTAGGGGATCTTTGAGCTAAGACATCAGAAGCATGAGTGGAATTTTTCGAGCATTGAGCAGCCTCCACGACCAAAAGGCACCTTGAAAACGATGTAGTTTCCAGTCTAATGCATCCTAAAATTTCTTGATATTTCATCTTGATATTTGCTGGAATCAAGTATTCAACAATCACTATCCTCTTAAAATATTGCTAGGAAGTGTAGATTTGACGATCCACTTGCAACAAAAATACTAACAAAACTTGATGCGCTCTAACAAGCATCTCGAAACACATGTATCATTCAGGCCTCCTTTAATCCATCCGCCCACAGCTTCCTCACGAACCCCCAGTAAGCATCCTCACCTCCTTCACCTCTAAACATTTGCGCATGCTTTCCTCCAACCATCTTGATCCTCTCAACCCTATACCCTTTCAGAGTACCTACTTCCCCATGCTCCTCGACATCTTTCCACTCAATGACATCATCTTCCTCGCTATAAATATACCCCCTAGTAGCTTCCTTCCTTACCAGCCTCTCATCATTCAAACCCTCCAATGGTCCCCTCACCAAATCTCTCCACACCCAATGTGGACAAAAATGTACGATGAAGTACACTATTGATGCAGCTATAATCGCAACGACTGCTAGGGGTATATATAACAACCAAGGAAGTTTGGCTCCAGGCACATGGAGGAGTGCGTGCAAATCTCGCTTAAACCACGGAAGGGATGGACAAGAATCATATACGATGCTGGATATAGGAAGCGGTTTTCCTTTCAGAGATTGATATAACCCGGCGATTCCGTAAAATCTCTTAGCACCCCCGTTGCTAATGCAATGGACTAATAACCTCGCTCCTTGACCAGATGATTCGGAAAATAAAGCATCAATAGCAGGAGCGGCGTCTTTTCGTCGTCGAGCTTCGGATTGGAGAAGAAACTGAGAAGTCTTCATAGTGCAGAGGACGATACGGGAGAGAGGGAAGAGATTGGTATAGTAGGTGGTGTAGTAGGAAATATGCTTTGGAGCGGCATTGTTCCAGCTGCAAAGAAGAATAGTTGATGGATCAGATGCAGGTGGTGCGGTGGTAGTGGTAGGTGAGTATAGATAGACGCAGGGTGATAGTCTATTGAAAGCGGAGAGGGGTTTTGGTTGCACCATTTTTGTTGCACTTGTCATCGCAATTGGAACTTCTAGTATATCACAAAAATTTGAACGAAGAAAAGAAATGAAAGAGGATGAAATTTGTAGGATGATAAATCTTCCACTAAAAGTTTATATCTTTCCGCGAATTCACCGACTGGGCAATTGTGCCAAAAAAAAAAACTTTTCAAAACCAGTCCAACCAAGACTGACAACGCGACAGTTTTGCTCAAGGGATCCTCATATTGAAGAATTGCGAATTTGTTGAGCAACGGGTTTGCCCCAGTTTGGTGACACTCCCGATACGTACGTATCGCCGGCTCGAAAGCGGGTCTTTTCTTGTCATACCGAGGTCCGTGGTTTTGTTTCGGATGGAATGATATAAAAGTTCATCAAGGTCCAAACTTACATCGATGCCGACGATGGGATTACTATGACGTTCTGATTCGATCTTACTAGTCAAATATTAATCATTTTGAACATGGCCACGGAGTCATTGAAGCTCTCTGCTAGCACAATATATTTCTCGAAAGCTGGATCTACAGACATGGAATGAAGCGCCATCCTCCGAGATCAACTCGAAGATTACCTGGTCTCTCTTAAGGACGATGCAGAATCATCAAGCAATGTTGACTATATCCCTACATTTAGAAAAATTTGGTGATTGAACTAGGAAATGTCTAAAGCTTAAGTAGGTGATGACATAAGCAAGACTCCAGTTTTGTGGCCATTGAACGTCAAGTCAACTTCAATGACAAAACAATCAGCTAGGACTCACATTTATTTAGGGATGCAGTCTGGTGGTTGTATCTATGGTCTCCTAGAAAATGGCCTATCTGGTGTCTTGGAAGTTTAGATACAAGCCTGTCGCATACCCACACCATCTCTCAACTTTATGCCGAATCTATGTACATGAGCTCTTCGACTGAAGCAGAAACCTGTTCGAAATGACACAATGAAGAGCAGCATGTGTAAGTGATGAAAAGTAAGACGAGGAAAATCTATAGGGAGTATAGAGACTCCAATCAGAGCGCGATATTCTATCATATATCCATGCAGGCGCAATGATGGACGATAATTTCTCAGATGTGGTATAAGTATATCATATGGTAATTATTCTATATCAGTGTAGCGTCTGAGGTATTGAACCATCCAGATGCCTATTTCATGACCCTTCCCCTTTGCTCCTGACGTCAATGAGAATTCTGGAATCATATGTCTCTGCAGGGGTATTTGATATGAAGATGCACCTCAAAGTTTGAAAGACTAGAGGGCTAGATGGCGGGGATATGAAGTCTTCCTAGGAAGAGGTTCATTTCTCTCGATCTTAAAAGGCCGAAAAAATAATGCGGTCTTATTTTGGCTAAGCAGAGAGGAAACTTTAACTTAGATCCAGCATGAGTTATTGCGGTACACGCGAGGTCTCGAAGTACTTATTTGGTATTGACTGTTGTTACCGGTATAACAATGTTTGACTTCGTCTTTTCGAGCAACTTCATATCAATACAACTGTCATGGCTCAGATTTTGCTACAAAACTCCAATCGAAAACGTGAATGGCGACGGTCACGAGGAGACTCTTGTAATTCTTGAATCGCTGCAACCAACTTCTTCAAATACAACCAAGCTCTGTCATTTCTTCACCCAGATCGCAGATTGGCCAACCAAATATGATAAGAATTCCACAGAATTGTACAATGAAGTAGGTAAATGTGGCAAGTAGAATAATGAATATGATGATAGGTGATTTTGGAATATATGAATGCATTCTTTTTGTGATGATGAATCTCGCATATGACAATTTGGAGGACTCTGAATCATTTAAAAACTATAATATTATCGTTGTATATCAAGTCATATCCTATGGCGATGATGTGAGCATCAGGGGACTGTACTAGCTAGCGAGGTGCTGGATTTTCAGAAGCTCAGTCATAGTGCTATAATTTTGTAGTTTGAGAGAATTCAGGAATTGTGGACGTGCTGACAATTATTTTAGCTAGTCGACAAGAAAAATCCTGAAGTATTGAGGGTAAAGCCGTATCTAATGATGCCTTTTATAAGGGTGCACTTGCTTAATGAATAAAGCTAAATTTCTAGACTGACTGAAGAAAAGGCCAACAGCTCGTAATACTTGTTATTATACAGATAAATCAGAGTATATCTTTCAGTATGCATCATGATTGACCAGTTTGAATGTGGTATCGAAGAGAACATGACAATGACACTGTGAATTGAAGTTCTCACCAGAAGCAACTCCCACAAACTGTTTTCTGATCAAACAGAACCAATCGCTCAATTCATCGCAAAAGTATCACATCAATAAAAACCCAATTTCTCCTACTGCCTTCTAGACACTCTCAATTAAATTCTCTCGGCGTATATAGTTACCATCTCACTTCATTATAGCGATGTGAGGGTTCACCGCCGCTCCTCATTATCCCGTCATTTCTTTTTTTCTTTTTTTTTTTTGAGGGGAGAGGGGGGGAGGCCTCAGCAACAATGAACAGATGACCAGAGTAGAGCTGCCCTCTTGAACCTCGATATTCGATCTAGTTGCTTATGAATATGCAAATGATTATCTCTATATATGTGACTACAGTGAATTTTTGGCCCCGAAAACTGGTACAAACTATCCTCCACATGTCGAGTATTTGAGAGTACCAGAAGTATAAAAAGATTGCTCCGAGGGGTTAGAATTATGCAGAGCCGAGAAAATGAAGTCATGTCCAGCAGTTTCAAGGCAAGAAGTCTCCATGACCATACCGAGTGGTTTCCTCTCCGACGTCGTAGACTCATATGGAAATTCGTAGGAGAAATTGGCTCTTACTGTATCTCATCTGCCAGCCTTGATATTGTCGAATTAGAGTTAAGAAATCTAAGATCTGGCGACAATAACCTACCCGACAGTGAAAATACAGAATTCCAGCGATTGGAGTTGACGTATCGTCTTGAAAAGTGCAAGTGACAGGATTAGCTATTTCACATCAAATCGCACGACAGGTGTAACGGCCCATTGCAATTCGCGTCCTTGCCGGGAATTGACCCACTCTTGAAAAGATTTACTTCATTCCACCTCTCAATGCAGAGTCTTTATATAGCACCCCGAAAATGTGCTTGCCGATTCTGTAAAGATGATGGAAGAGGGCCCCCGCATAGCATTGTGGTGAATGAATATCATAAGTACACTTCACTCTAAAAGTCTTTACGAATGATTCACTTTCTACTTAGTCAAGACATCATCCTGAAGTATCAACAACTCCTATTCTTCTATACTTATAAGCCATATCTTTTACCCTCAGAATTGATCAAGCAGTCATGAGAAGATCGTCGTGCAATTATAAGTCGTGGTTAAACCAATGTTGTAGCATCAAATCTTAGATCAGCTTGCCTTGAGAGACTTTTTCAAAGTATCCGCCTTCTTAGAATAAATATACCTGTGTCAATGTAAGACGAAACAATAGGTAAGAGGAAAAATGACAATGAATAACAGTCAATGAGAGCTCATAAGAAAAGACGATAACCCCGGTCCATCAATAGCGTTCACTGAATTTTCCATTCTTCACTGATAATCCTGATATTTCTCAGTCACACATTCTTAATCAGGGCTGTGGAACATGGTTCTAGCCGAAAGAGAGATAGACTACCCCAAAACATTCATGTTCCTCGCCGTATCATCTTCCGCATGTTTGGTTGTAGTTCCAGTACCCCGATTTTACAACTCTTTTATACTTGTGTAAACCCATTCAAAATACTCTTTACTCCCCAAACCAGATTCAATTCACCTCACCCCATGTTTCCCACTCCGCAACCAAGCAACATCCAATGCCGAGCCCTCATCACAAGCAAGACAGCACAAGATGATTCACTACCAGCTCCACACTGTGAACAATCTTGTTTTCCATACGCTTCCTTTAAAAAGGCTCATAAGATCCGGAACCAAGATGCAAACACTTCCAAAGTCAGACATATGATCTACGAATGTGGACTGTGGCTAACGATCTACGTTTTGCTTTAGCATTACCTATCAACACAGTAGTTTAGCCGCTTCTTGGTCCCAGGGGAAACTCTGCTTAGTGTTGTTTAAAAATACCAGACGACAGTATGGGGGAAATCGACAACAAGAATACCAAAGACAACAAAAATATAACCAGATGACAAAGATAAAACTTACCCATCAGATAATCGAGCACCCTCAGAATCTACATACCATAACCGGTACAAAACTTTGCACCATCCTACAATTATGGGCTGGGCTACATGATTATTGAATCGAACGTTTTCCACTTATTTGTCAACCTACAGAAAGAAGCTAGAGGTAATTATATAGAGGAAGAATTTCGCGTAGCATTTGAACATGCCAGCTCCGGGGTCGGGGTCTGGAAGCGGAAAGAAATGTGAGAAGTTCAGGCAATGACACCGAGCAGATAAGAGCATGTTATACATTGGATGGTAGCCACTCCAGAAGACATGGTTCGCTTTGTTGAGCATAAGATTTAAGTATATCAATGAATGCATCCATAAGAAAAGGAACAATGAATGATCTCATGATTTTGCTACGTAATACTAGATCAGGCACGAAATTCCAGTTGGGGAGCCGTGTAATTGTATTCACGTCAAAACCTCCTACCAATGAAGAGCCAATACTTCCTAGCTCTCCCATCTCGCCATCACCCAAAGCCTTGCGCGCATGCTCGTTAATTATGCTTCTTCTACACATAATCCCATTCCTTTGAGCTTCAGCCCAAATTGGACAAGCTGAGAATAAACCTAGATGCCATTTTGAATGTTATCCTTGGGCTTTTGTAACCTTTGAGGTACATTGATAGATACTTTCAATGATGCATGAAAGTCTCGTATTTCCGACGGTAGCTCATGTTCTCGATAGATTGGCGAACAATCGCTGACTGATTATTCTTCGAGAATTTCTTGAAACATCATTCTGAATAAGGGAATTTTCACTTGGGAGTTGATCCTGCAGGCGTGACTGGAGTTGATTTCGAAGAATCTGCGGCCGAAGAAGATTTTGGGGAGCCTGCGACTGGAATATCCACACGAGCTCTTCCACCTCCATTTCTACCACCCCTCCTACCCATAGTTCCACCTCTACCACCACGCGGAGCGGGATTAGCAGGTGGCGGTGCAGGTGCTCTTGGGGCCGGACCAGCACGTGGTGCAGGGTTTGCAGTATTCCCCTTTCGTGGCATAACGTGAACGGTACCTTGAGCTACGGAAACTGGGTTCGCAGCCATTGCCTTCTTTAAACCTTCTGCATCTTCAAAATCGGCATATGCAAAGCCTTTCTTTTTATCTATTTCAACCATAGAGACTTTGCCAAACTTCTCTAATGCTTCTTTTAGCAATGGTTCGGTCACACCTTGAGACGGATTGGCATGTTTGATAAAAGCTTGTCGGGAAATTTTGGATGAAATATCCACCTGAGCTTTTGACCCTCGGTTTGAAGTAGCCTGTTGAGATGGTACCGTAGCTGAAGTGGCAGGGGTAACTTTGGGAGTTGGTTTTGATTGAACTTGGGGAGTAGATGAAGGCTGAGAAGTGGCGGTACTTGGTCGTTGCTGGGGTCTTTGATTATCGGGCTTTCTTAGCAAAACCATAGGTGTGCTTGGGGCAGAAGTAGTGGTAGTTGATGGCTTATTGGTAGACGATTCGGTGTTGTGATTTTGATTACCTCTCCTAGATCTTCGGCTGCCTGATTGAGCGCTAGGCTGAGCGGGAGGAACTTTTGGACCTGTAGGTGTTGTAGGAGTAGCTGGGGAAGATGCGTTGTTGTTAGAAGTTGCAGTGGGCTTTTCAGTAGACTCCGCCTTTACTGCACTAGCTGTATCACGTTTGATACGACGATGCGCCTGCGAAGGATTGAGTCCGAGATCACGTCGAAGCATACGAACATGAGCAGCGACAACGGCTTGTCTTTCATTTGCAGGAATTTTAGAAGTATCAAGCTTAGGTACATTCTTTTCAGTGCTAGATTGAGAAGATGCGGAGGCTGCCGATGAGGTTGATGCAGCTGCTGTTCTTTTGCCAGCTTCCCTGTTCAAAATCTTGACAGCTTCTTGTGTGGCCGCAACTTTGTCGGATTTGGAATCCTTGTTGGACTTCTTCCCATCACCTGTAGAATTCGATCCTTCACTCGCCTTGGACTTTGAAGTTTCCTGTTTCTTTGCTGCTTTGGCTGCCGATTCCTTCGTCTTATTGGCCTTCTTGTCTTTCAAGAATTGAACCAAGGGAGTCACTGTGACCTTCTCGGCCTTTCCTGTTGGGGGATCTTCGCCCTCTGCGCCAACTTCTTTTGTAGTAACTGGATTAGCCAAACCTTCCAAAAATGCCATAAATTCTGGATCTTGATCGATTGTTCCAGCCCGGGCATCTGTACGACGTTTGAGACCTGCAGGGACTCTGCTGTATGGCGCAAATTCGACAGTAGGTGGTCCAATAAGACAAGAATTTGTGTATGTATTTTTTGCATCTTCAAAACTGGATTTTCGCACGACGTCGGAGAATGGCAAAAGATGGTCACTATTGGTCAAGTGAAGATATGCTCGAGAGGGACGGGATGGTTTGGAAGGGCTATATATATTTGTAAGTAATGTCGGCGCATTCTCCGCGAAAGAACATACTCTTTGGAATCCTTTCCTGGTTTGTATTGAAACCAATCAACCTTCCCTTGCCCTACTTTCCATTCGTCACCAAGTAATGAGCAGAATTCAGTCTCAGTCAATCCGGGAGCCAGTCTGCGAACAATGAGTTTCGTTTTGGAACTTGCTGGCTTGCTAGCAGATTGTTTGGATGCATTTCCCGATGTCTGAGTAGTTGTAACAGAAAGAACACCATTGGTATTATTGCGGGATCCTGCTGTGGTAGCCATTCTGAATGGTAGTTGTATAACGGATGAAACTTTGAGGTCGACTTTCTATTAGATTATTGCGCCAAATGACTTGGGGCCTGTGGGTCCGAACAATTGGTATTCACGTTCCTTAATCTGTACGGGCTTGCAGGTTCATGAGGAACACATTGATGTAAAGAATTGCGACGCCCATCTGTTGGAGATATCATCAACTGGCTTGTGTTATGTTTGTGCAAACAGGCAATAGCATTATTATACTCGAATATGTGATTGCTGATAAGGTTCAACGTGGGGCATCACTTTTAAGGGAATGCCCTTGGGTCGGAAAGCCTAACCACCGAGAATACGGTCACCATTCACATAATCTATGTCAAGTTCTTCGGTTATACTACGATATCGGGCATAGCGCAGTATGATTCCAAGTTCACTCTCAGATGAGGCAGTTGAAGAGGTATTCTATCAGGAGGATTACGAACAATCACATTAAGACGATTACGACAACTCCCAGAAAGCCAATATCAATTTTCCAGAGGGCATTGAACAAACCAATTGCGACAATTCCAGAGTGAGAATTGTTGAAAAAGCATTCGTACCAACAAGATATACCTGCAACCTCGAGACGATTTTAGAAAACCCGGCAGAACTCAAAGAGGATTCAGGAACGGACTCAACTCTCCTAAGGTCGAGAAATTTTAAGTCACAATTTGATCCTACTTGTTCACCCATCCAAAAGGAAGCTCAAGACTTCGCCATCACCTTATCAAAATACACAACATGAGTCCTACGGTACCCCGCCCTGGAGCTGCGAAATTGGGACCTCGTTCCGGTCTGGAGGAGTGGTTAGCAGAGGCGAAACAATGTCATTATCTACCAGAGTGGGCAATGAAACAACTTTGCGAGATGGTAAAGGAGTGCTTAATGGAAGGTAATACCCTTCTGAATCATGATCTTGTATCTCCTTGTACTGATCCTTCCCTCGACAGAGTCAAATATACAACCTGTCGCAACTCCTGTTACCATTTGTGGTGATATCCATGGACAATTTTACGATTTACTCGAACTCTTCCGTATCGCTGGTGGTATGCCGGGCGAGACAAATGTTCAAGCCCCCACCACTATGATCAACACGGATGCGCTCGAACCACCTACTGAGATTACAGATCCAAAATTAAAGAAGAAGATACGAAGTAGTGACAGTGGTGTGGAAAGTGCAAGTGGAGGAGATGATGATGATGACGATGATGAACCTCGAGGACGACCACGCACTGCAGGTGGATCAAATCGCAGTACGAGTTCCGGGGCAGATTCCGGGATTAATGTCAACAACAATCAAGTCTCTGGAAATGGGAACCAAAATTTTATCTTCTTGGGTGATTTCGTCGATAGAGGATATTTCAGTCTGGAAACTTTCACATTACTTATGTGCTTGAAAGCTACGTAAGTGAATCACTTCATTTGGTCTGACCCATCTCTAACGATATTAGATATCCTGATAAGATTACTCTCGTTCGCGGAAATCACGAATCTCGTCAAATCACGCAAGTTTATGGGTTCTACGAAGAATGTCAACAAAAATACGGCAATGCTTCGGTTTGGAAATCTTGCTGTCAAGTTTTCGACTTCCTCGTCCTTGCAGCAGTTGTTGATGGAGAAGTTCTTTGCGTCCACGGTGGTTTGAGTCCAGAAATTCGAACTGTTGATCAAATTAGAGTTGTTGCACGTGCTCAAGAAATTCCTCATGAGGGTGCTTTCTGTGATTTGGTATGGAGTGATCCTGAGGATGTTGATACTTGGGCTGTTTCTCCTCGTGGGGCTGGGTGGCTATTTGGAGACAAGGTTGCCAATGAATTCAATCATGTCAATGGTTTGAAGCTTATTGCTCGTGCTCATCAACTTGTCAACGAAGGATACAAGGTATGCTGTCTTACCTGCTTAAATGAGAACGGAGATATGCTAACATTTTTCAGTACCATTTCGCACAAAAATCTGTCGTTACTGTCTGGTCAGCTCCTAACTACTGTTACCGATGTGGTAACGTCGCTTCTATTATGAACGTTGGAGAAGATCTCAATCCTAAATTCAGCATTTTCAGTGCCGTACCAGAAGATCAACGTGCAGTTCCAGCCGGTCGGAGAGGTGCTGGGGATTACTTCCTTTAATTATACCACACGTTCTTTACTGTCGATACATTCTCCAATTTCAGGAGAAGTATACTGGATATCCACTTAGGCGTTTGTTTTTTAAAGGTCGGCATTTTATGAAGGCGTCTGTTTGGTCACATTACCCCTGTACAACATTAGTTGAATCTGGTTTCTGTCTTTTGTTTTTTAATCTAAATCGAGATGATGGGTTTGGCTCGGCTTGATCTGGCTATTTGACACGGAATAGGTGTGGAATGAAAGGTATCTATGGACCTTAGACCTTATGAGTGATGAGTTGATGAGAGATGGTTTAAGAAATACATGGCATGGTATATGAAGCGTAGCATAAGCATATAAGATGATGATACGAATTCGAGTCGTTACATTTTGAAATCTTCAAAGCCATAACATGTGGAAAACATTTGAAATTACAGGAATGGATCAGTTCACCGCCAAGCATGTAGAGTAAAGGGCCTCCAATTGAATATCGAAGAAATTCGGGGACTTTTGATGTGTCTATGCGTGGTGCTAATACCTACCTACCCCGCACAATCGCGTCGTCCTTACTTTGTGACTCAAATTGATAGTTGGATGGATAGATGTGTCTTTTTTTGTTCAACATCAATTGTATTGTTGGAAATTCTTCTGTCCGAACTCGACTTTCTCTTGTGTACTTGTAGGATTGCATTATATTATCATATCTCTCTGGGCAAGTCAATCGTGTACATCACTTATCCTACCTACATATATACACATATAAGTTCCTCATCCATCTGACCGGAACTCTCAAATTTTCATTTACTCATTTATTTTTGACATTCTTCCTCAGTTTCTCAGTTCCTCAGTTTCGAAATATAGAGAACTAGAGAAAATAGAAGTCATAATCAAGAAAAATGGTTAAATATTTCCCATCTATCTCTCCAGAATTGGCGGAGTGGGCAATGGCTCAACCGGTTTTCTTTACGGGATCGGCGCCGACGTATGGGAAGCATGTTAATCTTAGTCCGAAGGGGTTGCCGTGAGTAGTCTTTTTTGCTGGTTTGTTTTGGGGGAGTTGGGGTGAAGGGAGGAGGGAATTGGAAAGTGGAGAAGGAAAGAGGGAAGAGATAATGTTTACTGATACTTTGGTGATTAGCGATGCGACGTTTAAGATTTTGGGACCGAATAGTTGTGCCTAGTGAGTTATTGTTTCATTTCCTGTTTCTTTCTTGCATTGTTGCGATATTGTCGAGGCTTGGGAGTGATGTGTTGGTGAAGGACATCGTCGAAGAGAGATATGGGATGATAATCCGGGTTTTATGATGGAGAAGTAGAAGATACGAATCTTTAGGGGGCTGCGATAATGCGTAAATCTATTGACCATTGAGATTGGTGATACGTGCCGTGGTGTGCTTCCTTTTGCGACCTGGAATTTGTATTGCAGTGCTTTTTGCTATTCTTCGCTTTCATACACCTTTGATTTAGTCACTGTTTCTACTTGCAGCCTCCAAGTTTGTGGATGATGAATCTGATGCTTTAACAGTATTGATGCAACTGGTTCGGGCGTCGAGACTATTAGCCATATCTATGGTTCGTCATCTGTTTTCCTTCTCCTCTCCTCTCCCCCTTCCACAAAAGCCAACCTTCTAACTTCACCATCTCCCCCTCACTGACTTCCTCCAAGAGAACAGTCGCGTAACAATCATGTTCTGTTCTTTCACCCCCTCTCCCCGCATCATGCGATTTTTCTGTACGGGACATGTAGTTGAATGGAATACACCCGACTTTGCACCTCTATTGGCTAAAATGGGAAAGTCGAATGTGGATGGTGCGAGAGCTGTGATCTTGTTGGATGTTTGGAAGGTATGTTTTCTTTTTTCTTCCCTTGATTCTCATGAATGTATCCTATGATTCAGCGTAGTAGAATTCTGCTCCTGACTTCAAGAAATGGAGTGTTCGAGACAAATAGGAGACATCCAAAAGAAAAGATTATTGACAGAAACATCAGGTCCAGACTTCTTGCGGCTACGGCGTCCCCCTCCTCACACCGCTTCCTGTTCAAATCGATGATCCATCCTCCGGTCCCTGGACCGATCGCAAAACTCTAGGCCACTGGGCCGGTCAAAAAGTAGAGAAAAACGAAATGCAGGATTACCAAATGTTGAACAACAGTTACTCACACGATGCGCTACCTGGATTGAAGAGTGCACGGAAACAGAGACTGGGGAATAGTGTTATAAGAGTCAAAGTTGATGAAACAATGTTTTGGGGGAAGAGAATCTTGAAGGGGGAATGGAGAGGTGTGATCTTGGGGGTATTGATGGGTTTGTTGATGGCGTTGCTAATGAGCGTATGGGGCAAGGAGGGAGGACTCGAAAGTGTAGTAGGGAGAGTAACAGAGGTCAGAGAGATGATGGGGAATTTGACGGGAAGGAATCATTTAGAAGTTGAGCTCTGAGGGAATAGAGTCACTATACTTTCCTTTTCTTTCGTTTCGATCTTTCTTAGAGCCCAATTTGGAGGTAGTAAATATGACTCGATACACAGGTGATCTTACATAGAAAAGTTGCTCAAGGTTCAAATTGTATATCAATAGTAGACACAAGTCCTTCCGTCTGCCGGTACCCATGATAGACAAGATGTAACCTTCCACGCGTCACCAACCAACAATCTAATCTCTCCATCCCCCTTGACGCCTTACCTCTTTCCTTCCACACCATCTCATCTTCCCCAGATCTCCCAAACGGTATCTCATAAGCACACCGTCATTTCCCATTTTTCATCCCTTCCCATCGCAATTTTAAAATTGTCCGGGGATGGTGGCGTTGGTCAAGCTTTTTCGCCAAGCATTGCTTATTTGTTTATTTGGAACATTTTTGTCTGGGATTTCGCGGATGTTTGTTCAATTTTGATTCAGATAGGTTTTTTTGAATATTGATTGATTGGCGATGCTAGGCCTTATACTCGAAGACATCCAAGCCCACGATGAAAAAGGGTGTGGAGTTGCTGATACTTTCTGAATACGGTATCAAACTAAATATCGATCCATCAAACTCGCACCTTTCGTGTTTATCCCTGACAACGAACGGTATCCGAAACACACAAACAACATGTCGAAAGATAACATCGGGTTTCTTCGGTCCGGTTTGCAGAAGCAGATTCTTTTTAATTTCTACGGGGTCTTTTGTCCAGGAGTTCATTTCAATGTATCTTAACTTTATTTTGACCCGTCCAGTACGAGGAGTTGGAGTGCTGCTTTGACGGGATTCTCGTATTCAAATGCTGTTCCTGGTATTGGGTGGAGGAGAGAAGTTCAGAGAGGCGAGAGAGGGGTGATATGAGAGAGGGTGGACGGCTGGACGGTTAATGCAGCATGGTTGATCTACACCTAGTAATATTTGTTGATGGCTTGGCTATCGAAAACACGGATGATAGATAGACTTTTCGGTACGCATTGTGGGTGTCACTTTAACTTGGTATATTATTGTTATTTTGTTTAAATTTAAATATGCGAAGTCAATTTCCTATTGGGCGTTGTGTGGCTCTATTGCGAGGTCTTGTGATGTTTGTAATTAATATCTTTATCTCGTTCGCATCATTTATTTTCATCTCGAGGGGCAAAAGAAATTGTCGTTCATCGGTGTTCCTTTCCCATATGGTTAACCCCCTCGGATGTTCGCACAAAGTATAGTAAATGTGCAAGTCCTGGGTAACCTTGGAAGTTCTAAGTATACCCTTTTAGTTAAAGATCCCCAATACATGCATGTAACCTTACTCATCTACCACACCAAAGTTCCTACGCCTTGATGCCGTCCGGATATCATCAGGAGACTTGTTCCTGACTGGTGGCTCAGGGTGGCTCGCCCTAACATCTCGTATTCCATATCACAACCCTTACACTTGCACTTGGGGACCATGAAAAGTATGGATATCTTAATTGGGGTAGGATGTGGTTTGTAGGAAAGATCGGGTTTGATTTCGGTTTATATGGGCTCTTCCTTTTGTTTTGTTTTCTTTTGATTTTGAAATTGTTTACACTCTTTCTGTTTTGCGTCTTTTTTTTTCAATAATTGCAGAGTTGGTGATTGTTTCAACATCCTTTGATTTATACATACACTCAGTCTCTCGTTCTGTTTGTATCGTACGCATTGCACTTGTATTTCGAGTAGTTTACTCTTATTCCATACCTCCATTCGTTACAGTCTTTTGCCCTCGGCTTTACACAACATCACGATGAAGTACTCACTTATTCCACTCGTTCCCCTTTTCGCGGGTTTATCTCAAGCTGCAAGTAGTGATGATTGGGCTGGGAGATCTATCTATCAGGTTATCACAGATAGATATCATCGATCCTCGGATTTAGATGCTCCTTGCAACATCACAAATTATTGTGGAGGAACTTGGAATGGCATCACGGAGAATCTGGATTATATCCAGAATATGGGATTCACGGCCATCCAAATCAGTCCAGTCAATTTGAACATCAATAGTACGACGATTTATGGACAAGCTTTCCATGGATATTGGCAAACTGTAAGTTTTCTCTTGGCAGAGCTTCTCTCTGCTTGCATGTAATTGGCTTGCTATTGGGATAGCATGGAAGGTTCTAACATCACTATTCTAGTCTCTTTACGATCTCAATCCAAACTTTGGCTCAGCAGATGATTTGTTGAAACTGAGTGCGGAACTTCACAAGAGAAAAATGTACCTCCTAGTCGATGTCGTCGCTAGTGAGATGGCTTTTGACATTGGAGACCACAACATGACAGCAGGAACCAAGATCGATTATTCTTCTTTCTCCCCCGCTCCGTTCAACGATGAAGCATCATACAACTCATACTGCCCAATCGTCGATTGGCAAAACGTCACAGAATATCAAAATTGTTGGTTGGGATACGCCGGAGTCGCAACTCCAGATATCAAAACAGAGAACAAAGACGTTGCAGCTGCATTAGGAACCTGGATTAAGGAGCTTGTCGCCAATTACTCTATTGATGGAATTCGAATCGATGGTGCTAAACAAATCACATATGATTTTTTCCAAGATTTCGTCAATGCGTCCGGTGTGTACCCATTGGGAGAAGTAGATGATGGTGATGCTGCTTTCACTTGCAATTATCAACAGTACACTGAGGGATTGGAGAACTACCCAGTTTATTTCACAACCATTCAGGCCTTCACCGCTGGTAAGATGTCCGGTTTAGTCGATATGGTCAAGAGTGTGGGAGCTTTGTGCAAATCTCCACAATATCTTGCCAATTTCATTGAGAATCAAGATCAACCACGTTTTGCATCTTACAATGATGATGAGACTGTAAGTTTCTTCCATTCATCATCATCTCATAACGAAATACTAACACAAAATAGCTCGCAGCCAACGCAATGGCCTTCACAATCCTCGCAGATGGTATCCCCAAGTACTACTATGGACAAGAACAACATCTCCAAGGCAACTATTCTCCATACAACCGTCAAGCTCTCTGGGAAAGTAAACCAAGCACAACTGCTCCTCTCTACACTATGACTGCTACTCTCAATACTGTCCGTAACCACGCCATCTCCATCAACTCAAACTACATCACCAACACATCCATTCTACTCCACAGCGACGATTCCACATACGCAACACGTAAAGGACCAAATGGTGTTCAAATCGTCTCAGTACTTTCCAACCAAGGTTCTAAAGGAGGAGCTTACACCATCGCCATCAACAGCGCCGCAGACGCTGGAACAAACATGACAGAAGTCATCACATGTACATCATACATTGCAAGTGAAAACGGAACGCTCTTCATCGAAATGGACAAAGGAGAACCAAGAGTCCTTTTCCCTACTTACCAAATGAATGGAACCGGCGTTTGTGGATTCGATGTTGATTCTAGTGCGGGAACAGCAACAAGCACGGGAACCGCAACGGGAAGCGCAGCTAGTGCATCGAGTACGAAGAAGGGAGATGCGAGTGGACTGAGCGTTGCAGGATGGGTGTTCGCGGGTGCCATGGGTGCATCTGCTTTGGCTTTCATGTAGAAGGATTTTCTGGGATTGAGGTGTAGTTAGGGGGTGGGGATACTAAGTGTAATGATTACTAGGTAGGTATCTGAGTAATGAGCTTGATGTCTTATGTGTGTGTGTATCTGCTTCTACTTCGATGTACTGCATGCATGCATGTATGTATGATGGGATTAAATTGAATGATAGATATCATGACAATATTTCTAGGAATGAAAGGTGGATTATGTGGAAAGAGAAGAAATAAGAAGAGTTTCAGATATAGATTTTATCGACATTTATTTACTTAGTAAAAATTAATCAATTAATTATTTCTACACTTGTGATTGTTTTGTGACTTGCTATGTTCTTCTAGATATAGGTGCTTTTCTGCAGATCTTCATAATAATGAAGAGGATGCTTGCTTGCTTGCTTGCTTGTAGATTGATAACTTCATGGTCGTCCTAATTGATGGATATAGGAGTACATTTTACACTTACTTGTATGCAGAACATAAAACTCAGGATGAATTGATGAATGGACGAATCCATGATCTTTACCGTGTTATTTATCTAAGTATTCATCCCTCATTCAGATAGAAAAGCGACAGGAATTTGTTGTATATCTTATCTTGTCTCCCTATGTAGATACATCTTACCATATCATATCATATCACACATCTCATCAAGATCTCCAGTCACCCTAGCTCCTGATAAGATAAAAGGGTAACTTTAGGAACCTTGGAAAGGAAAGAAGGTCTTGGCGTCAGACTGTCAGCGGAGCTATTTCACCGTCTCACGCTTGCTTATATTTGTTCCCTGAGTTGACGTGATGTAATGGGATGTCATTGGATAATCACAGATCACGAGAATGAAGAAGGGAAAATGTAATGCGTTTTGTTGCGTGTCTGAAGTAGGAGGAACCTGGTCCAGCTGAAGTGGAGTTGGAGTTGGAGTCGGGATTAGGGATTGGGGAGTTTACGTACATGATGTGTGTGATGTTATTCAATTGTGGTTGGTTGACGATTTGTCTTACTGCTTGCTGAGTACTTACTTGTATGTTGGTCGTGGCTTCGGGTTAGAGAAGCGATTAGATGAATTTCTTCTTGAAATCGCGCTCGGTTTGTTGAGTCTGTTGATTTGAATTTGGTTAAATGGTCGAAGGCGAGGAAATTGGAATTCGCGCGGGGGTTTGATATCGATGGTAGTTCTGTCGTTTTGGTTGCGAGGGGATATGGGAATTCTGTTTCAATTGATTTTGATGCTGTTGATTGGAGGAGTCGTTCGATATTGAGTATTCCTATGAGACGGGGTTTTGGAGATGTGATTGAAATGCTGAGGATTGAATCTTATGTTTTCAATGTTGGCGGGCTGCTCTTTGTCCATTTGATAATGTGGTAGAGTCTAGGCAAAGTTGCAACTTACTTTTTGTACTGCATCCCGATTGTTCTCATTACTATTCTGTACACATGTGTGCTACCTCGAATGGAAATATGTTACACAAGCCATGCTACCTGAGTAGGCTGCGGTTTTCGATTGGCAAGACGAAGCTGCGGATTGATGATTCAGAAGAGTGCATTTGCACCTAACATGAATTAGAGAGCTCTTTCACCTATTCTTACAATTCGATGAAACTCTCTTTCAAATCACTTCTCTTTGGAATTTTCTCTGGGTTCTGGAATTTGCCCCGCGTTTACCCCTCATTATGTCTTTTAAGGCACAATCTCATCTTTTAGCTATTGTTGTTATCTCGCTACCTAATATATTTCTCGGTATAGAAAGAGAGCCGGCACTTTCTCTCATTCATAATTTCTTTCAATCCACAAGTTGATTCGACTCACAACTCACAAACAATCCAAGCCTCATAACCCATTATCAAAATGACATCTCTCAAACCTCGCACCATAATAATAATTGGCGCCGGCCCCCTCATGTCCCGCAGTCTCTCTCTCTACCTCGCTTCTCACAATTGGCAAATCATTCTCATCTCTCGTAACCACTCCTCCCTTCTTTCTCTCGCCTCTGAGATCAATGATCTCAACCCCAAAGCACCAAAAGTTCTCGTCCACCCAGGCGATGCTAGTATCCCATCTTCTCTCCATAAAGCTCTAGATTGGGCTGCCGAGCAAGTGGGTGGAAAAGTAGATGTCCTTTGCTATAATGCTGCACACGTGGCTCCGAGTCCTATCTTAGAATTGAAGCCGGAGGTTTTGACGCAGGATTTTAACATTACGGCGATGGGAACTTTGGTTGCTGGGTATGTTTCTTTCACATATATCATAATATCACAATTGGATTACTGGAAGGAGAAGCACTAAATACAACTCTACAGACAATGGTACATGAATCACGCCAATACCTCCCATATGCCCCAAGGCGAACATCCTCTTTTCCTCGTTCCCGGTGGCCTGCTCGATAAGTACCCAGATCCTAACATCTCTGCTCTATGCGCCACCAAAAGCGCAAGCCAATGTCTTGTTAAAATGTTTCAACAAGTTATGACGCCAAAGGGAATCCTAGTCGGTGCACCAATTGTAGGAGGGGAAGTAGTGAAAGAGGGGAAAATGTCTCCAGATCGTATTGTGGATGGGGTTTTTAGGCCATTTTTCAAGGAGAGAGAACGGTATAGAGGGAATGAGGGAAATTGGGTGTTGGAAAGAGTTTGGTTGCCGGAGGGTGGATATGGAAGTACAGGGACAGGTGGGATTGGAGGGAATGAGAGCGGGAAGTAAGGATTGTGCTAATGGGTTGGCAGAAGTTTGATAGGGGGAGATTTGCGTGGGATTGAGTGGATGGGAGAGAGGAGAGGCAGGTGAGCTACGAGATTATGAGTAGTGAGGTGGGCATGAATTATGACTGATATGATATTTCAACTTGAGGTTTTAGGAAATTAGGCATGCTATAATCAGCAATGAAGTTGGATGGCAATCGATTTCTCAGACAATTGGAGACGGCACTTGGAGTCGTTCTTATCTTCAACAATCCCCTCGCTCGCCATTCCAAAGGAGATGGTAATATTTGTATCTGGGATGGATGGATATAAGGCAAATCAAAACACTTCATATTGGAAAGGATATAGGTATGGAATTTAAAAATTTTGGAGTTTCGTTTTTGAGATTTTGCAGTGTTGATTTGTTACTACAAATTTATGAAAACAATATCCGACGTGCAGGATCTTTCTCATCCCTCAATAAGATCTCTACAAGAACTAATAACAACAAGGCTGAATAGACCCGATCTATTCTTGGCATGGAGCTTGTCACTAGTCTTGGTGAAACAATGAATTCTTCACTACTCAGCGTCGATATAGAAGTACTTGAGTGCTTGTTTGTACGATAACATGATATTATATTTATCGGTAACATGAGCCAGATATTTTCGTAGATATTTTTTCTCTCTGATTTTATCATACACTTCTTTCTTATCAATATATCTAATTTTAAAGACATCAGGCAGTAGCTATTGGCCTAGAAAAGTGTTTGTCCCTTCACAATGCCAATATCAGCACAGAGTCACTATGCTGCTAAATAACGTAAGATCGGCAGAGAACCACTGTATGTAAGGGGAGCGGGAGCCTCAAGATTACCGTGTTCGGGCCGTCAAACGAGCTTGTAACTTTTCTCCACATGATAAGCTTTTGAGTATTTGCGACTTTTTAAGGACGCCATATCATCGTGGCTCTTGGGAGGGTTTTGATATCACTGAGTATCATCTCATTAATGATGTTTGATTCTTGAAAAGAAAAGATCAATGATTGAAAGTGGCTACGCAATCAAGGGATCAGTATCGATTGGAGATGAAACTCGATGACGAAATTGCATCGTCTACTTGTCTGTCAGAAAAAGGCAAATACAAAATATCGGCTTCACTTGCTTTCCAGATTGACACTTGGCATTGACGACATCCATCCGATAGATAATCTCCTCGAGGTTTGAACCAAGCAATGCCCAAAGTTTCTTGTACCAGGGCGAAGCTTTCATTAATCGTATATCACACATTACGATTCCTTGGTTGATGAATTCCAAAATGCTTGTTCTGATCTTTATCCTTGCCGTTTCATAATTTTCATTGGATTACTAACGTCGTTTCAGCATCGGACGTCTGGTGTCTGATCAACCACGGTTGTATTCTTCCTTTCTATACATCCACATGATGAGTGCGAATAGAATAGAGCAAGACGTCAAAACATGAGGTCAAGGATTCCATGTCGTTTCAAAGAATGAAAATCCTAGTGGATTCGTCGATGATTTGTATATCAGATTGCTGATGAGCGTTGTAAACTCATCGTTTTTGTGAAGTACGGGAAATATTCTTGAGAGATCAAATAGACATATGGTCATATTTATGCTGATCTTTATTTCTAGGAAATTGGGCACTACTTGCTGTTTGGATAAAGCCAAGAAGTATGTTCATGTATCATAGTTGATCTAGAAAAAGAACTCTCCATCTCTCATATTTTCTCATCTCCCATTGATTTCAGAGCTTTTCTCCATGAATCATTATTTCTATTTCGTAATTTCAGGAGATACTTGCTCATTATCTCCTACATGAGTTTCTCCGAAGTTGTGATCCTAATCCGCTCAATACTTCGATTTCAATAGCCCAATGATATCCATTTGTTTACGAATCCTACGATAATTATCTCATACTCTCATCTCAAATAAATCATCTAAATGGGAGGATTCTCGCAGTCGAGATCTTTCCTCGGCGATGCTATATCGATAGCATCAACACCTTTACGAAATAGTTTCGAAATAAGTTGTCGATCTCCTGTTACACCACGACGACCATATTCAAATAACAAAGATGGAGTAAAAGGGTTATATGTTGATGTTGATCGGTCGAGGGGAAGTTCAATATATGGTGATTCGAAATTTCTTCAAACACCCCGGAATTATCTATTAACACCAAACGGTCGGGCAAACATAAAATCCAAAGAATCGGACGATGAGGATGAACAATTCGATTCTTACTCAGGTACGACTTTAGCATCACCAGCCGAACCGTCGACCTTTCTTCCACAAACTCCATTATACAATGTAGATCCAAGCACACCCGAAATCGCCAAGCTCGGTACCTTTTCCACAATAAATATAATAGTCGGCAAAACCGTCGGAGTAGGGATTTACTCCATACCTAGTTCCATTCTCCAGTCTGTAGGAAGCGTAGGAGCCAGTCTTACACTATGGGTCATCGGATCTCTGATTTCCTTCTGCGGGCTCGCAGTATATCTCGATTTAGGGACTGCGCTACCAAGATCCGGCGGCGAACGCATATATCTCGAGAGGATATTTAGACAACCGAAAATGTTGGCGACGTGTGCGTTCATGAGTTATGTCGTGCTTCTCGGATTTTCGACACCCAATTGTATCGTTCTGGGAGAATACATAATGTATGCCCTTGAAATCGATGCCAATAGATGGAATGTCCGTAGTATTGCAGTAGCAGTCATTACACTAATATGTTTCATCCACGCTCGCTACCAACGAACCGGTCTCCGCATAATCAACATTCTGGGCGTGGGAAAAATGTTCTTCGTCCTCATAGTAATTCTCTCCGGACTCGCCGGTCTCCTCATGCGCGTCGGATCTTCTTCCTCCATTATCCCCCGCCGTCTCAATCTCGTCTCTAAAGAGTATATCCCAGGAGCTCCACAACATCTTTCCACAGCCCAACGAAACTTTTCCCACCTCTTCGCAAACTCCTCCACTCAACCCCACGACTACGCCACCGCGCTGCTCAAAATTCTCTACTGTTTCCGCGGCTACTCAACCGCAAACCAAGTCCTCTCCTCCATTCGAAATCCCATCCCCACTCTCCGCACCGCAGCCCCTATTGCGCTCTCCCTCGTCTCCGCTGCCTATATCCTCGCCAACATTGCGTATTTCCTCGTCGTCGAACTCGACGATTTTCGCTCCGCGGGAGTAGTAGTTGCAGGGCATTTCTTCCGAAACATCTTTGGCAAAGTGGTCGGTGAAAATGTATTACCTATAGCAGTGGTAGTATCAGCTTTTGGAAACATCGCCGCGACAAGTTTCGCACAAGCGAGAGTTAATCAGGAACTGGGAAGAGATGGACTTCTACCTTTCTCTAATTTCTTCTCGGGAAAAGAAGGGGAAGCACCGATTCCGGGATTGTTTCTTCATTGGTTTGTGAGTGTGTTGGTTATTGTCGTGCCTCCACCGGGAGAAATATATAATTTCCTTGTGGATATTGGTGGATATCCCGTTTCGGTCATTTCGGTTGCTATTAGCGCTGGTTTGTTGTATTTACAACTTACACCGTCGGAAAATTACCAATCGCCTTTCAAGGCAAAAAAGGTGTATATTGTGGTTTTCATGTTCAGTAATTGTCTTTTGTTGATTTTACCGTGGATTAAACCGGCGGAGGAGAAGGGTGATGAAAGGTTTCCTTATTATGCGTATCCGGTTACTGCATTGGCGATTTTGGGGAGCGGAGTGGTTTATTGGGGATATTGGAGGTTGAGGGGGAAATGGATGAGGGGAAGTGAAAGCGGGTATAAAGAGAATTTGGTGGGGGAAAGAGGATATGTGGAGATAGGGAGAGACGGGGCAAAGGGACTGAGTAAAGATGATTGGAGAGATGGAAAGAGGGGCGATGGTGTGAATGAGAGTTTGGAGGAGAAGCTGAAAGTGAAGGAGAGTGGGAATGCGACGGGCTCCGGCTGTGCATGTAATTGTGCGTGTACGACGAAGAGGAATGCGGTCAAGTCTAGGGATAGTGAAGAGGGTTGAATTGATGATGGGGCACTTTGAATTTGATTTATGGAAGAAAGAAGGTGGCATCATCTTAGGACTCGGGGTAAGAGTATTTATACATAGCGTCGGCGTTTTATCTTGAGAGGGTAGATAGGAAATGATATGGCATGCAGCGGGAAAGATACCATAGACTATATTATACGATCTAATACTCTAAACCCCCTTTCCACAAACTTCCTGCAAATGATACATTGTGCTATCATATTCTCTTGTCGGTATTCACTCATCGCACCAACGATATTTCACATCCCTTTTGCACCCATGTACCACTAGGTAATTAGGTAGGTATAAAATCTACCCCTCAAACCAGCTTTCTAGATTCAAGTAATATGTCATGCGAGATGTACAAGGACGTTATAGTGAGAATATCTATCCCGCCATCTCCCTTCCTATTTTCACATTCCCTTGAAAATCAGCTTACTCAAGTTTTTTGAGACTCTCGTTCCGTATCCTCCTTCAATAGTAGTATTGTTGCTGTTTTTGCTGTTATTAGTGTTATTGTCAAATTTAAACTCTGATCACGCGCTTTCGTAGAAATCTAGTTGTTATCAATCTCTTTATTATCATCATTATACGCTCGCTGCCGTCAAGATTGGATACTTGTAAAATACTATATCATCATTCATAAGCTTCGATAACATTGACCCACGAAATTTCAAGCTCGAAACTAAAGGGATGTTATGATCAGCTCATAGAAGAAAAGGAAAGAGAGTATGCAGACCTATCGATATCTTCGTATCCCGTTGGAAGTATAGTCTGATGTGTTGGTGGTAGGAGTGAGGGGTGTTTTTATAGTTATTTGTTGAGATATCGTTAAAGGGGGGGGGGGGCGACGAGTAGTAGGAAATGAGAGATGGAAATGAAAGATAGGGGTATGAACTCTGTACACTCAATACTGTAGCTCAGATATCTTAATAGTTGGGGTATATAATGCCCTCCTTGCTACTATGTAGGGTAGATAAAGATGAAATTAGAGCAAAAATATCCCCCATATGGCGGTACGACTGCTTGGGGAGGGACTTCTGGTGAGAATTAATCTTTTTCTCTTTGTCTCGGAGGTTTCTTGCTACCTTGGATGGAGATTCATATACTGATAAATACGGGTCTCTGGTTTCTACAAGTTTGTTGTCTTATTACGAATGATCATTGTCATTCTCCCTCACAAAAGCTCTCTATACAATCAGAAAATAGACAACATGTGACAGCGATGATGATCTCACCACTGAAGCTTAAGAACCTTCTTCAAACCTATCGATATAGGAGTCACTATGCTATCCTAGAATATGGATTCAACCTGGGAATTCCATTTTTTAAATCTTGGATGTCTTTGCTGCGTAGTTGTGTATCTCGTTTTTGGTTTATGTTTTTTTATATACAGGGCTTGGGAAAAAGGAAGGGGTACAGAACGTGGATGCCTATGTCTGGATCAGGTGATGAGTGAATCTATGAAGGATTAATGTACATTTAATTCGCTTGAAGAGATTGTGGAGATTGAGAGTTTGCATTCACTCCTCATTCCACGCCCCTTACCCACAATTTCACTTACTTGTGCATAGCCAGATCGAGAAGTCTTCACGGAACATTAAGAGCACCACTGATCTGTATAAAAGCTTCGATGAATTGTAAATAAATGCTCATTCATCAATGAACAACCGAGACTATAAGGTCCTTATATCGTGTACGGGACAAATTTCTTCAGGTCGTATTTTGATTGATTTACGCGGATTCAGGGGCATTCTTCTTTTACAAGCAAAGTATATTTCAGCCGATTCGTGTTATCCGAAAAAGCTTTGAAATGATTTTCATTATCGTATTTCATCGTTATCACTACCAATTTTCCCATTTTCCTAATCTCTTCATCACTTAAGCATGCACCAGAAAAAAGGGATTACGAGGCATGATACTCAGATTTGGTTCTCTCATTGCATCGGAGTACTATGAGATAGGCCCCTAGACCCTTGCCAGGTCTTGTTTATACATCGTAGAGCTTTAATGATCTTTGCCTAAGACTATCTACAGATTTATATATCCACGATTCAGATTCTAAATGTGAAATATACCTTCCCGTCTATTCCAACTTGAGTGCGGAGGAACCGGTGAATCCGTCGCTTGGAGAGTCATCCTTCTCTTGTAGAGTCAGAGGAGTATCAAGTACATGAAACAATACATGTCTAGTGAATCAGTTCCAGCTCAAAGCCTAGCATCCCGCTTGCAGTTTTTCTTGCAACAAGTGAGCATAAAAGTAAGGTTTATAGTTGAGAAGGTAAGCGAAACGCACAGATAAATAGTCTCGATCTCATGACCAGCGATGGTTGAGTACTGGATAATCGGACGTGCTGTTGTTGCAAAGAAAAATTTAAGTGACTATCGGAGGATTGATTCACGGAGAATGGAAATCAACGGGAAAGAGATCATTGTTGTCGAATATTGACATTATTGTGGTTTGGAGGGTAGTTTTCGTCATTTGTTGAACCATGAATGAGACTGCCACCATTGATTATTTTGAATGACAGATTTAACCAAAAGACAGGAGAACCATGTAGACCTGACCATAACTTGATATGGATTGATTACTCACAGAGCCAAACGGTTCTCCACGCCACACGCCTTTGTTGCCTATAATTATTAGGTGTTTAATCATATTTGCAAAGGTTAGACAAGGCCTATAAATATGAAAAAGCTTCAGGATTACAAGAGGAGTGAATGTCAGACCTTGGAAGTTCTCGATCTGTTTGGAGAGTATAACGGGATTCTCCAATCACTACGATCATTAGATAGGTAGGTCCACTAATAAGCTCAAAGTAAAGCTTCGGAATAAGTCAAGCTAGAAAACTCCTCCCATGGATGTAAAAGTTTTCAGTCCTTCAAACTGAACTCCTCGCACTTCCCACCGAGTGTTGTAGTCTCCATTAAAGATGATCAACTTCTTTTGATTCTGAGTAACCAAGGCTTTTTAGTGTTTCTGTAATTTCTCTCTAGGAATTCTTGAACCTGATAATGCTTTTGCTCCGCAGGTGATGATAGTTATAGTTGTTCATGAAGGTTGGTAAACCACTTCTTTACTGTCGAATTCAGAAAGTTCATTGAACTTTGTACTACATGGTATTGGATGAAGTACATGTAACTATCTCAATATCTATGGCAGTATCGACAATGTTGCGGAATGATCGAGATGTACAGATCCCCTCTTCGCCTTTTGCTTAAACTGTGTCAGGCCATCAGTGAGAATGGAAAGCAAACGTTTCGGTTCTTTTTATATCTTCATCTTGGGACTTTTCCGCTTATTGAAACTCTGAATAGAAATTAAATGCTAAGTTTTGGGTGAATCAGTATTTGAAATGACCAGAATTAATCTTCTCAAAAGAGATAACTCAATCTCATAACGTGACAGGGATTCTATCTCTTGAGACAACTAGTGAATGTCCTCAAGAAGACTTAGAGATGGATGCTGAATTAAACACTATTCCATGATCCATTTCAATAGTTTAAATATAGTCCCTACAATTATCTGAGTTAATCCATAAGTCCCATGTTTCATGACAACTATTCGACTTCAGGTGCTTCGCTTGCTTTTTGGCGACGTTTGGATTAAAAGATATCCATTTTCTTAAAATATTTCTTGGCCTTATATTGAGATAGATCTGTGTTTTAGCAGTAAACATCACCGTTATAATAGATTGTATCGTTTGTTTCTATTGTTTTTAGCTTACTTTCGTTGTCGGCGGTACTGTTGTTGTCACTCAACTTGATTGTATCTTGATTCCAGCGATCGAAGATCTCTTTATGAGAGGAATACAATGTTAGGGTTAGGGGATAAATATGATGAGAAAGTTTTGACATAAGGGCTGCATAATTCCGTAACGCTACTCTTGCTGTTTCTTTGAGAATTGAAAATCTCATGGTTCATCTACCAACCGATGATTTGGATCGACCTGGGATCTGTTGCAAAGATGACTGAGAGAAGATAAATAAGACTGATCTGATCATACTGAGGTTCTTAATTGTAGTATAGATTTATAAATAGGAGTCTTTACTCGAAGTTTCAATGCCAAACAGCAAGAATTTACACGAGAAGACAAGGGGGGAGTGGGGAAGAGGTCGAGATTGTTTACGACGATGATTCAACTCGTATTAACTCACAAATAGTCAATCGTGATCGACAGGAATATTCATTTCTGCAGTCTTATTTATTACATTTATCATCTATATTAGTCGCTGTTGTCTGTATCGAGCACTCACGTTATCCTGTATGTACCATCATATCTATGTGTATAATCAAATATGCCGCAATTGAGAGGCTTCCTGCTTAATGATACGAAAACAGCTTCACTGGGATAAACTCTTCTGTCTTGAAATTACCAAAGCCTCTTGCCGTGCTACTCTTGTGGTTGCAGCTAGCAGTCTTTTTTCTATCTTGTATAGTTAATGCATGGCGGTGATCAGCATTAATTCAGCACGATGTGCTTAATTAAGCGAAGTCATGTGAAATCTGGTTTCTTATTTAGGGGTTTAGAAATCCTTGGGTATATAAACAGATTAGATCAGAAGATACTCAGTGGCAGTATCTTAAGAATAAAGATGTCGGACCAAAAGGAATCATGCCTCAACAGAGTTACAGCAGTTTTACATCTTTTAGTTATTCAAATTTGATTCAAAGGGAGACAAAAACGGGACTTCAAAGTGTTTAAGGCTGTTTGTAGGTCACTGCCATCTCAATCCGTGTTGTTAGAAATCCCGTCGTCACTGTCATATTCATGTTTTAGTACTCACGGATGTATTTGTACGATTCAATTCCCATCGCATTCCTTGAACCGCAGTATCTCGAGCAACTTTATGCTTGTGTAGTAGCTATTAAGCGCAGTTTGTGGTGATCATTCCTTGCATCATCTCCCTATGTCCGTATCCAATCTTGCAGCTTTATGATTTCAGAAATTTAGTTCTCTTATATAACCAAATAACACGCGAAATGCAATCAGTTTTGTCAGATCAGGTGGATGTTACAAGAATCTGAATCGACGTTCCCGTATTTTTTAGCTCAACTTTGCGACACGATTTATCTTTTCGAGAACAGGTCACCAGGTCTAGTTAATAGTAAGCATAAACCACAGTTGCAGTTCGTTACTGGTCAAGCTCCCGTAGAGCACTTTACAAATTTCCAAACGCAATTTCTTTCTTTATTTCCGTGACTTCTTAATTGATTCCAATGACTTTGGACGAAGCGTAGATTTTTAAATGTGAAGTGTAGAGTTGGCGTTCAGGTCCTCGCATGAGGCCAGACACTCTTGACAAATTGACGAAAATGTGGTATTACAGCTTGGTAATGAAATATCTCAAGATAATCTATCTTCTGGCTCTGGGCATAGGTTACTACAACAATTTCATCGTCAGAAGAGAGGACCCATTTGCTTTTGTTATCATATTTTCATGAACATCTGCTTTTTCATCATTATTTCTCGGAACTGCAGGTTGAGTTGACAGCAACAAGTAATGTTCCAAAACCCACAATTTCAATTTTGCTGACTTTCTCACCAGAATCATCTCTATATCGCAAACTCTAGAAACAGAAGCGGTATGCAGGCGCCCCTCAATATATCCAGATATTTGAGAACGGGAAAGTAGCTTTATGAATATCTGGCGGGTGCGCTCGACCTCTTAAGTAGACCAAGACACAAGCGAGAAATTGTTAAGTGATAGCGAGGTATTTAAGCAATCTTCAGCTCTATGCTTTGTAGAAAAAGAAAATCAAGAAATCTCTATACCAACAAATCAAAAACTTTTGAAATTCTCCGAGACAGAAAGCTGGCGCTTACCATTGTCAGGGCCGCGATGAGCTGCTGATTTCGAGATGGTGCATATCTTCAATTTCCATCGAGGTATCATCCTGACCCTGTTTTTGCTACCGCGCGAGGCTTGTTTGTTACCGATTTGACGTTGATCCCGTGTTTATGAGATGAAAATTTAAGGAAAATAACTATCATCAGCGCTCTTTTAAGCATTGAGCTTGGAGAATTCAACATGAACGTATCATGAATCAAAGATTGAGTGTGTAGATAATTCTTTAGGCATGGAATGGAACTCCCCAGCAACGTCATTTCAAGCTACTCATAATCTTGGACATTTTCAAATGTCAGAGAATGACGCTACGAACGGTCCGGAAAGGCATCTACTTCGATATTCCTCAATCTGTGGAGCATAAGATAGCAGAGTCCATTCACCTACCATAAATCACTGTATTTATGCGAGTTCAGGATATTCTGCTTATTGAAACATCTACAAGCTGCACACGTCTTCTTCAATATGTCAATTTTGCCAACGTCAAATATGCTCCAGGAGACGGACGAGTTTCTTGTATGATATCTCGAGATTCCAGCAGGTGATTCCGCTATTCGAGGGCAACAATATCAAATACTTCGTGACCCTGCCCCACCAAGGTGAAGAAAATTATCTTTAAATGGAACATTGCCAGCGACAATGGTGAAGTGCTAATCGCGTTATAATTTCTGTTGATCATTGCTATATGCCAGATAGTAAAGGCTGATAGCTTGCAATCTACTCATCATCATACTCGACTCATGTAGATGCTTTGCAACGCACGTAGAAATAACTTCCTCATCAAGAACACATAAAACCACACCCTTGGGCCTTTCACTAATATATCTGCAGTTTTGAAACATATGGCATCTGCCTTTTTATAATCGCCTACACAGTTTCTAAGCCCAACTTTGAGAATCTATTTACTCCCCAGCAATTCTAGAAAGACATGTCTACGTCTCTTTGTTCATGAGATGAAGTGCGCCATTCACTTGCAAACTTCTATCCTCCCATGGAGCCCCGCATTCCCAAAATTGCTTTCCTTTAGACCCACTGTGACATCGACCGAATCTTCTCTTACTCTTATAAAAGATCTCCATATCCCCCTTCTGATATTCATAGATAGCTGGAAAATTCTAGATGATCCCGCCAAGGATTTTGATTTTTTACTTTGAACCCAACTAAGCCTACAATAACAACTCCCATCCACGCACGAAAAATCACGAAAATCGTACATTTCTTAGGGGAGGTCTTGTGCAACCTGGATCCTGGGCTTCTTGAGATGCTAACCCATATTTTTGTTGTAATTTTTCGAGACTTCGCTGAAGTCAGAGTGAGAATTGTAGTATAATAAGTCATCTCTAAATTAGGGAGATGAATACACATAAGAGCAACTCCCCTAAATTCATCCCCTCAAGATTCCATAGTCTACTTTTCAAAAAAGAAACACACACCAAGTCCCACCACCCCGCCACCTTGCTACCATATACAAAGCAAACAATCTCTATGTATAGCATATAATTCAAGTTTTCCAACGACAGTAAAAATTAGAATAAAATCAAATAACAAAAATAAACGCCATTTTTGTTATCAATTCCCTGCTTCCCTCCTTATCATCATCATCGTCATCATCAAGATATGAGTACTCACTGGAGAAATCAAAAACAGCTGGATGGTAAAACACCCCAAAAAAAGAAGAAGAAAGCAAACGGTTACCATAGCAGAATCCTACAACAAATAGGTATATCCACAATCGTCCCAGTTCTTGATCGTGCCAAAAGATGTTTTTGTGAGGAGTGATTATTCGAGGAGATAGAATGGGTGGGGTGGGGTGGTATTTATATTGCATGGTTTATCTTTTAGGATAGGTAGGTGTGTGATGGGGGAGAGGCATGGGGAGATAAATAGGGTGATGAGTGAATTATGATTAGGTGATCTTTCTGACTTGAGGGTAATCAATATCATTCGTCTACCACTGGAATCTTTCTCACTTGAAGAACAATACCTCAGTAGTAGTTAACAGCCAGCTCATCTAATCACATATGCATGACAAAAAAACAATCCACCAACAATAAAATTAAAGCGCCCAAACAGAATCTTCATTTCGTTTCATTCATTAACCTACGAGTCATTATTTGGCACGCGCCACTTGATTTATTTTACCCATTCCATAATGCAAAAAGCCCAACCACCTGGTGTATGTATATATGCATCCAGTATCCAGTACCCAATATGCTCATCTATCAAATACAGACTCCTCCCCTTCATAGTTCCATTTCAACCCTACCTAGGAATCAACCCAATCTGCACGCCCTTCGCACTACAAAGTGTCAACGCGAGCTGTTCTCCCCACACCGTCCCATCTCTATCTTCTATCCCTCCAAACTCCTGCAACAGTCTCACAATCGTATAACTCGCTTCCGCAAGCGCAAATTGTTGTCCTACACAGATTCTCGGTCCGCCATTAAATGGGAGGTATCCCCAACCGGGTCGTAATCCTTCTTCTGGGGCCCAACGGTCTGGTCGGAATTCCTCTGCGTCGGGACCGTATATATCGGTTCGGCGATGCATAGTGTAGGTTGACCATGCGACGGCTGATCCTTTGGGAATAAAAATTGGAGATTTACGATCTGGGCCGCCGCCGACGGGGAGAACGGTATCTCGGGCGGCGAAACGGGCGTTGGCTGGGACGACAGGGTAGAGACGGAGGGCTATTGATGAGTGTTAGATATGATTTAATGGGGAATTAGAAAGTGGAGACTTACATTCGTTTAGAACATATTTCATATACTTCATTCCCTTCATCGTCTCGTAGTCCGGTTTTTCGCCACCCAGTTCGTCAACTTCAACCTGTAACTTCTCCCAAATATCCGGTCTGCGCGCAAGAACATGGAAAGTGTTGCTGAGTAAACTTGCAGTTGTGTCTCGACCAGCGAGTAAAATATTAAGTAATTCATCTCTCAACTGTTTAGGATCTTTTGTTGCCTTTACCATCTCTGTAAGGAAAACGTATCTACCAGCTCCATTGCCTTCTACGGCCTTTTCTTCTTTCGCATCAATTCTAGATAGCGCATCGTGAACGATTTTGTCGACGAATGAATGTACGGTTTTGCATGCTTCATCAAATTCAGAATCGCGCATGAAACTTGATAGCTTGCCCATTGAAAATCTTTTCTCTATTTTCATTTGACCGAGGTCAAACGATGATCCAAAATTCTGTTGTTCAGAGCCCTTAATACTGGTGAGTGAATGAACTGATTGACCGAAGAGGAAATCTGTAGCCGTGTCAAGAGTCAATTTGAAGAACAATGTCTGAAGATCGAATGTTGCTCCATTTCGAGGTATCTGTGAGAAGAGGATTTGAACATGTTTTTCAAAGATGTTGAGATCTGCTACTTGAGACTTGTTGAAATTTGGTCGTACTAAAGCCTAATAGTAAATCAGTACTTGGATAATCTGGATAGATGCTTCCATATCATACCCTTGAATGTTCCCACTGTGCCCCATCTATACAACCGTTAGTTATAATACGGAACATAGTCATCACATGACAAACCTGTGGTAAAAATTCCTTCACCAAGAAGAGGTGCAAAAGCTACCCGTCTTCCTCCTAAGTCATAGTCCTTGAACTTGATTGATAGTAGTGTCTTGATATTTTCCGGTTCGATGGTGTTGTAGAAATTGAATCCCATCATTGATAAAACGAAGGTATGTCCATTGTCTCTGTATCTTTCAAATCCGGTTTTCAGCCTTATTTTCTGCTTGGATGAATTGATTTGAATCTTGTACATGTCCCATCCTATGATACGTTCGCGTTGAGGTACCCTGTGAACTGGCTTGCAGCCATGTTCTTTTTGAAATCGTCTTGCAGAAATATACTTTGTGATTCTGTTGATAAGAAAGGCTGCAATGACAACAACGAGAAAGAGGCCATGATAGGCCATTGGAGGAAGAGTCGAAGGATGATTGAAAAGATGAGATGAGGCTTAAGATGATGAAGCAATGAGATAGATTTGGAGATATTTCTCGGTATTTAGATGGAGAGATTGAAGAGGTCGAAGCTTGGTGAATGTACATTAATATAAGCATTGAAAAAGCCGAGTTCCTAGAACAGCTGAAATTGTGAAGGGGGCTGATTGTGATTGGAATCTATTTGACGGGTTCGGACCATTCAACTAAACGTTTGCGTCAAAGTCTGAAGTTTCGAAATTCGAGGTTTGAAGATATTGAAAGGATTGAAAGGATTGATTACGCAACCAATGCTTGGTTTGTTTCTTTTCACTTTGCTCGACGACCCACAAGACGTTGTCTTTCATCTGTCAAGGATACTCATTCGTTCAATAACGAGTGATTCATGATCTGATCATGGGTTCGAAGGGATCCTTGTTTTGATGGAATGCTATAAACGACGCATCAAGGGAGAGTGATTTGCCTCAATCGCTTGGAAGGGGATCAAGGTATCATTGAAGAATTCCAACAATTCATTCTGTGTATCAGATCTCATTTATTATCCTAGCTGGCTTACCGGTATCTGTATTGTGTAACCATGTTGAGCATCTCTAGATCTCACGTACACGCTTCCTATTCCTCCTATTGGTGTTGTTAAGTTTCGTTCCATTCCATTTTGGTTGTGTGGTAGTAATCCCATCTCCACGTTGGCTTGATTGAGGCGAACATATCTGCGTATCTGCTATCCGTAATAGTGGGAGACAATATGCATTGATCATTAGCTGGCGCCATCGAAGTGAATGTTCATGTTGATTGTGTACGAAGTTACTAAGTTACTAAATGGGATGTAAGATCTTTGTTATTTGGTTGGTCAGATTACGAAGTTATGAATACAAGATAACCTCGGTTGCTGACTAATCAAGTCTCAAGTTTCTGATTCGTGATTTCTCCGTTACTTCGGCTCCCTGACCAGGAATAGATTATGGCCGAGATCTGCTTAGTTCTTCGGACAAATAAATGTTGCATCTCACACTTTTTACCCTACGGACCCTACGGTGTATATCTGGGTTTATTCCTTTATTGCATAATTCCTTAATAAGAAAGATTTTCACCATCAAATGCATACTTCCCGAGACTAGGTTTATACATATACGTAGCGGGCGTCAATTGAAGATGCGAGTGGATGAGAGTACGAGATCATTATTGGTTTCTTGATGGCGGGATTCATTTTTTCGGTAGTGTTATACTAGTAGAAACTATCTTTCCTCGAGGCGAATAAGATCAGGGGTTTCATAATATTCGAAGATTTCGCTCTCTCTGAAGATTCTGATTCGGTTTCTTACGCCAGATTAGTTGTATACGCAATTTGCCTCTGTTGACTTTTCAGCAACGGCCGAGTTGAACTCTAAAATTCGATTTTCTTTTCTTGTTGGCCGTTCGGACAGTCCGGAATTCAATAGTCAGAATGAAATATGGATTACTGCTGAAAGACAATCCTTCTCCACAGATGTCATCTGGGACAAGGTTCGAGAGCAGTGGAAGTCGATATATTCGTATACCTATGTTTGATTTGAGCAAAGCTGCTTGTCCATATGCGATTTTTTCCCCTGGATCGCTTTCAAAGCTGTACTTCAATCTTCCATTTCCAGTGTCTCATGCCAACATAATGTGGGACCGGCGTGAGGCCCGTAGCGAAGCAGATGCTGGACTGAATCGATGGATTGGAGCTCAAGAAGGGGTTTTTGATCACCTTTTCTGGAGGAGAACAATTGCAACTCTTATTTCCCGGATCGTCACATGATCTGTATTGTTGGGATCGGCGAAGTTGCTTTTCAATCGACATTGAAAGACGTTCATTCACTCGGGCCCTGTGAGACATTTAGAATTATTGCCGATTTTCTCTTGCACGAAGGGACCGAACTTACCGATAGCACAGGTAGGCCGAATCTGTCAGTTTCCCATCTGCAAACGGAGAATGGTCGTCTTGGCCGAGTTTGGAAGATCCTTTGAAAGCAAAATCGGCAAATTCTCCAACACTTGAAATGGGAATGCAATGTTTGGATGCAGCTATTGTTTTGTTGAGTCTGCGGTGCTACCGAGCTGCAGTCATTATCTGGATGTGAGATGTAAGATGCGAGTATTTCTCCGATTTTAATCAATGTACACAATGTGCAGATTTCATCCAATCCAAGGAAGCGGTGCACCAAATCACGCAAAGAAAACCAGACATTGGAAACCTGATATTTTGGGGTTGGATATTAATGTCAATATAGGAGGTATCTTTCAATACCTAGTATTCAGAATATACAAACCGATATATCCAAACATTTGCAATATCATCCAAAATTCGAATATGAATGATTATTGTTCGAATTCACATCGAATATTAAGAGAATACACATGCTTGAGGGATCAAGGGACGTGCATTAGATGAAGGTCAAACCAGAGCAGAGGAATCGTTTCACTACATCAATATAACCAATTAAAACACCCCTTTTTTATCCAGAAAAGTGGAGATCTAAATTAGCGCTTATCGTGATTGACTACAAAGGGACTCAACTTCACTCTCGTTTCTTGATCTTCCTTCTGATTTCAACAACGACAATTATTATCTTTCGATAATCAAAAAACTTTACCTACGGGTCATAAGGCCCGTTAAAAAACTATACAACAATGCCGGTCACCGCTACTACAACAGCAGAAGCCGGACGCCAATCCACCATCGGATTCTACGCACCACAGCAATCAGTCTAGTTCTACGAGTAGTCTCCTTGATCTCCAGAGTTCTTCACTTTGGGATCATAACTCTACTCAATTATTCCATGAATATGATTTCGGTTTCGATGTAAATGCTCAATGTTCTGTTTCCTCGGCAGCAGATTCTTTGTTCCCTCTCGATGCATTTACTGCCCCAGTTCAACAAGTACCTTTCCAGAATTCCCCTGATTGGTACTTACCACAAACCGATTCTTTCGAATTTCTCACATGGAATAATCCGTCAATAGGAGGAGATTTCTCACTTGATTCTTCTTTTCCCATCGCTGCTGGTGCCTCTATTGGTAATGATAATTTCCTGGGTCAATCGGATGTTGGATCCATTGACAATATGTCTCAATCCCATTCATTTCTTGATAATCAAACTCATCGAGGTAAGTTTTGATTCCCACTCCTGACATCATATAACACTACTAACATATCTCCAACAGCAATATCCACCAATCAATCCTCCCCTACCTCTTCAAACCCTAAATCAACTTCCTCACCAACTCACTCATCTCCACCTTCACCCCCCTCTCCCAAAACTCAAACTCCAACCAGCTCTTCATCCACCGTATCACGAGTTGAAAAACGCAAGCTAAACACTTTAGCCGCTCGTCGATATCGACAAAAACGCGTCGATCAAATGAGTAGTCTCGAAGCTACACTCAAAGAAGTCGAACGAGAACGAGACGCCTTGAAAGTTCGTGTTGCGAAATTGGAGGGTGAGACAGACATTCTTAAGAGTTTGTTAAGTAAGAAGAATTAGGACCAGGTTTGGAAAGGATGGATGGATTTCTGACATGCCATCTGCTGCGATGGGCGCGATTATCGAGACTTGAATTGAATTATCATACACCATCATTAGTTTGCAATCTGTGATAGAAAAGTCTGATACGTGAAAGATATATGAAGTGAGACATTCAGACGATGTCGGTTCGATAGTTCATGGACCAGCAGATTGATCACTCATATCGGCAAAAAGGATTTGAATCACAGTCTCAGATGCACAGGGGGTTGAAGTAGTTTAGGAGTACTTACATCTTCTTCTCATAAGTTTTCCTATGTCTTTTCAATGATATCCATATGAATATTCACACTCGCATGTCTCTTGAGTATTGGATTACAACGATATTCTTTATACTTCGTTTCATTCTCTATGCCTCATTATATAAGACTTTCATATCACATACATATATCATCATCTTACACACGATAACTCATATTTACAACTACAAGAACACTCATGAGGAATATCCCATCACCATCCCTCAGCATGAGTCGAAATGAATATTTACAGCTCATCACGGCTCTTGCGGATCTGCTATTCTCCTTCTTGTCTGTATAGTGTGTACCTATGTAAGATACCTATGTACCTATGTATATCAATCATATATACTGTCCTCAATCACTAATAATACTCCGTTCACCAGCCCCAATAACTCTATACCCAGAAAACATACTCATTCATAATCTGCGAAAAAAAGAAACAATAACTCTCTCCTCGAATTCTTTATTCTCTATTTCCTCACCAAATCTCCCCTCAAATTCCCCCCTCATCTTCCCTCACTTCCCTCTCTTCATTCCCCCTTTCCAGCAAACAATATATTACAATGACGTTCTTTAGAGAAAATACAGCGATATGATTGGTTGACATTAAATAGGGTGTGGTGGGAAATAAAGATTCATAATGAGTTGGGATGAGTGATTATGAGTCATTTTGGGGGTTTATCACGTGTGCTGGGTGGGGAAGGGAAAGAAATGAAGGGTGGAGTCTAAAAATAGATTGAGAGAGGGTCTGAGCTTCAACTTTATGGAGATGGGCATTTTCGGTGCTGCAAATAACCTCACATTCTGACCGACTCTACATGACCGCCCCTCCAATAACCATCTTTGTAGATTTCAATACAATTATTAGCCGCATTCCTAATACTATGAATCGGCCTTCATCACCACTGTGATACTGGGACGGGCGTTATCTCTATAGATGCTTCCCGTCTGCTTTCCCCCACATCTGTCGTTTCCACGGGCAAGTTATAGACACTTTCACGTCCTTCTACCAGTTGAGCGTACTCTGTTACAGCAGGCCAACTATTGCTATCCAGATTCTGCATGGCTCTCGCAAGCCACGCCCACAGCATTGGATTTTGTGTAATCGGTTCAAGACTCCTCAGCCAGTCGACACACCTTGTCTCTTTGATAGCGTACCATAAAGTTCTGATATAACTAGGTTCCCGCCCCATTTCCCATAATTCGGGATTGCTTTTGTGTGCAAATGTTGTTCAGAGGGGCCAAAGTTTTGTGGATTTATACCAAGGGCTTGATGCTGGAGCCCGAATACCAATCAAGAGAAGAGCGAGAAAAGCGTACGAGCTTCCGATAGTAATTTGCATCTCCCACTGACAGTTGCTCAGAAGAAGAATAGAAACCAGAAGCATAGAAAGAGCCAACGCATCAAGTGCTAAAGCGGTTTTTCTATTTACTCGATATCTCATGACATCATCGTCCTGAGGTCTCATGAATAGCTGCGCTACAGATCGAGAGCAATAAACCACAACCAATGCATCATTTCTTGTACGGAGTAGAATTTTTGGCTTCCATTTGGGATTCTCCTTCTGCTTCTCAATCAGAAATTTTGGTCGCTAACAGTTACAATACAATGATATTGATGATTGAAGCGAGATGATTGATAGAGCCAGCATTGCCATTCCTTCTTTCTTGATAGCTGCCAGTATAAACATAGCTATTGTTAAGCAGAAGGAGAATATTGATAGCAGATCAAGCGGAGATATGAGATACTTGATCATGGGGAGGCATCCTTCGTTCTTGAAAATGGGGCTGCCGGTGTTGGGCCTTGAATCGATTCGTACAACATGAAATGAAAAACTTTTGAGATCGTCCAACGGACCGAGATTTGTCGCACCAACTGCTACAGAATTGAGGGCTGTGGTGTATGGCAGAGGAAGAGGTCCTCGGATCTTGACCACAGCGACACTCGTGGAGCGAGTCAAACCAGGACCATCTATAAACGCTTGTGGTCCGGGTATAACGCGAGGTAAAAGGCATAACAGGAAACAAGTCATTGACTTCACATGTGGAGCGACAGCATAGAATCATAAGAATGGTATTAAAGCTACGATTTGAAAGTCCCATGGAGTAGCTGCATCTCGAATCTGAAAAAACCATTCCTTCATCATTTGATGAATTTATTGTTGATTGTTCAAATTTCAATCAATACGCAGGAAGTGTCATCAATCTCGCGGGTTCACTTTTGGTCTTATCTATCTACGTATCCCCTGCCAAACATGAAGTAACATTACAACGACAGAGGATGAAACTTCGTGGTATCACAACGTCCGATCCAGCTGAAAATTTGATTCTTTCACAAAATGCGATTAACTGCACATCTAAGCAAGAATACGCGACGTTTCACGCAAACTATAGACATCAGACACTATATAAGAGCATCAAATTCTAGGCGATGGCCTTCGTTGGAAGCGCAATTTCAAAGATCGTTGCTAGTGTTGCAACACTGCAGAACGAGACCACTTTTGCTCTCTCGAGCTTGAATCTAGACTTTACATTGATCAAATTGGAGGCCCAGAAAAAGTTAAGGGCGACGGGAAGAGCATTTCGAGTGCACGTAAGTATGATGCTGAGGCCGGCGGACTTCACAGAACAGCGCGATAGTTAGGGGCGCTATTTGATGGCAAAGCTCCTTTGGCTCCAGAAATGTTCCGTGCTTACGGTACAAGAGTTTCGGAATTGTGCGAATTCAAACGGTTAAACCCTACAGGGCGGTCACTGCACGGCCTCTTCTCCAAGCATGTCGGCGCAGATTCAACCAGCATATGGGCAGCAGTTACCTCTGGAGATGGAGCTGTAGCGATACACTCACTTGCTTGCATGATTGCAAGGATGTTCACTGGACCACAGGCGGTATCTTTGTGGATGGCTTTGATAGAAAAACGCAAAGAAGAGATTAAAGAAGAAACTGCCAATGCTACCGATCAAATGAAGGCTATTGCTGCGGCTTGCGCTGCCCAGCAAAAGATTAGACGGGAATAAATAGCCGATTCGGATAGCAGTGCGCGTTCCTGGATACAGAGTGCTGATTTGGTTAAGACAAAAGAGCAAAGTCGAGCGGTGCTTATGCCGGATTCCTCTGGTCTAGAAGTCGACAGTGAGTCTGACACATATCGTAGTGTAATACAGGGATGGAAAGACGCAATGATCGCAATGAACAACCTCGTCACTGGTATCCCGCAACGAGTGGAATCTGGAGCCGCATTGTTAGGGATGACATCATGGCATCTTCATCCGGATATGATTGTTTTGCAAAAGAGTACAGAGCATATCAGACAAGAAGATAATTTGGTAGCGAATACCGGAATTCTTACTGTGGGCTCACATATTGCGGGAGAGTCTCAAGGAAGTGTATCATGATTATTACCTCTGGCGCACATGCGATATTATGGGATACCTGTTCATACATCTCAGCAAATTGGTGTGGAAACTGCTAGAGTTTCCATGGATCATTGTGGGTATATTTTGCTTGGATCTGTATTCTCGACCTGGCACGAATTTGCTCCTAACGGAACCAAGGGTATGGACTGGATACTAAAGATATTAGAAATTTTAGAACGGCCACAGCGCCACTCAAGGACTGATTCGTCAACACTCTTGCGTATAAAAAAGCTGAAAGATAAATCCTCCTGGATCGGACAATTGCTTAGCGCGGCTGAGCAATATAAATACACGGATGATATCGAACAAGGTATTGCAAGAAAATTGATTGGGTTGGGACAACGACACAGTCATTTCGTATGTTATTCGTCAGATCACCCCTCGCCTGTTTTTGGCCTCTCCGAGATACCTTTGCTTTTCCTTTTATTGAGTAATTTAGAGCCTCGTGTTGCATATTTAAGAGACTTTGCCAAAGAGCTCGAGTTATCTAACGAACATGGAGTTATCCACTATCGACACACTGAAGACGGCATAACGGTTGATGAATACACAACGCTTGACACTGTGAAGAGGGACCTCTGGGCTGAGGGCACTGGATACGTTCGTCGACATGAACCATTAGGCAGTACTGGTCTTGGAAAAAAACATTCGCTAGATACCAGTTGCCAGTCGACGAGAGCCACCTTACAAATGCAAAGGCACATGCCTCCGACCTGAGAAATCGGCGCTTGCATCCGCCAAACCTGTCAAGCCAGGCTTTTCATGCTGGAATATAGGAGGCTGCTCGATAGCATGCCATGATTGGAAAAAGGTGCCACATGAAACATGTGGCTCCTTGCATGGTGGTCTTTTGACCAAGAGGTTGAAATTATTCCAATCGATGGGCGAGAAGTGCTTGCCTGTCCATATTAGCACTGATATCAGCGATTCAAGATACTCTTCGGTTGATTTTGGAACTGGTTCAGATTTCCAGTCGTCATTGATTGAAATCTGCCGAGACAAAGGTTTTCACACTAGCTTGCGAAAATATTCAAAGTTATTTATTTGTCTAAGCTGACTGGATTATAAGGTTCTAAGAAATCGAAAAATATGGTTCATCTTCAGTATTGGGTCGGAGATCACACAACTGCTGAAATTGTGAAAATTGGCGATATCATAGGTGACGAAAGAAAAGACAAACGACCCGGTCAAGGAACTAAGCAGATAGGTGAATTTTTGTCGACCAGGTCGCTAAAGGCTATGTTTAACGGGGCGGACTTTGATCATTTTCGTTTTACGGAATGGTTCGCTTCGACTTTAAGATCAAAAGGTTACGAGCGATACGTTAAATCTCTGCGAGCTTGTGCGTCTGCTGCTGAAATATATACACGACTTCCTGATGCAACGATCGAAAGTAAGATTGTTGAGCAATCTTTAACCACAGCGTGATGGATACCAACAATTGAATCTACCTCTACATCTCCTCTGCGACTTACGCTTTCGAGTCCGCAAATATTTGCCTGTATTGCTATGTTTGAGTCGGGTACTTTTAACCTTGATCCCGAAGGCTTTAAAGAAGTTTTTGCCATTTCTTCGGGAAACTCAATCTTTGTCGCGAGTCCATTATTATGCGATCCATATGAACAACCCACTGAAGTCGAGATACAGCGTGTCCCTGGAAATATCGGTTACCCTGGGCTGTCACTTCTAATTCCGCCACCTGATCCTAAGATCTTGAAACCAGGGGTCGAAAATTGGTAGCATCTTGATTATAAGCCATTCCGAGGGGTTCTCGAAGACAATCTACTTGCTACTTCCATACATTTGTCATTCAGTGGGTGCGAAATGCCACTACAAAGCCTGGATAGGAACAAAGATGGCCACATCATAGACAGACCAGTCAGACTGGTTGAAACTATAGCTCAAGTATTCGATCGTGAAAGATGAATAGCAGATCTTGATATAATGGCAGCCTTGGAAAACACTCACCTTTCTCGTGTGATTTGCCAAGCTAACAAGAGCAAGAAAGATATAGTGTGCGGTACCGAATACTCTAGAATGTTTGAAGAAGACGATTTGGTCGCTGCGGATAACTGGGATGAGATTCTGACTCTCAATGGAGGTTCTCTTTCGGTAGTGAGGGCTACGGGAAATTGGCTCACAAGACTGGCAGCTACTGTTATAAACGTACAGGCTCAAAGATCTACAATCTTAGTACCTAAGGATGTCTGCTGGACCTGTTTGAAAGAGCATTTGCAGAGAAAAGACTTGGGTGGAGGACATGAGAAGGTTTTGATAGCTTAGGTATTTTCATCGGAAGTTTATAGTTTCAGTGGGGTTTTTTTTTCTAGGTTTCAGACTCTATCTTATCTCCAAGATTCCAGGATAGGCAACTCCGAGGGGTGGTAAAAAAAACTTCATGCCACCAGGAGACGAATCCTGATCGAGAGTTCATGGAGATAGGAAGAATTTCGAGCCAATCATCTAGTTTTTGTTTAGTCATTATTTGAATCTTATTAATCTTTTCGCGATCCCTTCTATACACACAAGGGTTAAGGATGAGCGCAGCTGTCTGCAGGATCACGGCGAATTGACGATTCAATTTAGAAGATACTTTCCCTTCGGAGACATTTTCTGAATGATATTCTATTCCTGTTTTGGAAGTATTATAGGCTCATAGCAAGGATGATAGCAACAGCGGAACAATCAGTGCGCTTTAAAGGGACTACATAATGGTGATATCATCCCTTTATTTCATTATATAAGTTGTTTCGCGAGAAATTCACGGTGTCAATAGTTTGACTCACTTATCTTCGATGTTTGACAGTTACTCATACCATATGATTCGGGTTTTGTTGTGTAACTGGGGTTCGGATTTCGATTTTGTGTCGGAAATACTCAATTTTACTATATGTGATATCTTTTACATAATTCAAGACTGTTGTGACAAGGTATGATCGGATGTGAATGTTTAACACTTGGATATGGGCTGCTTGAAGAACATCTGATGGCCGGATTCGGTTTGTGGTAATTTCCAATCGCGCGAAAAGGTTGTGATGTGAATCTTCAATTCCCGAAGGGACCTTTTATGAGTATTAGATGTATAGAATATTCATATGGTGGATTTTGAGTGATATTGATAAATATGTTCATTCGTGATGAGTATCGGGATCACATCTCTCTATGAGTCTATCCATGAAGAAACCACCTATACCCTTTCCTTTCCCTTCCGGCTCTAGAATTTTCCTCTTTCGTTTTTACATACTTAGAATTGAAAAGTTGTATTGAAATACACTATCACTTAGTACATCACAATATCAGGGGTAGCAAGCTCAACATCTGTTACACTACACACTTACAAATTCTTCTACTATCGCAAAATTCTAGATTGGTATGTGGATGCTCTATAAGTTTAGTTGCCGGTACTGACACAGAATATATTACCAAAGACATTAGAGTGATTGCTTCCCTCAAACCATAGACTTTGAACACCCGGTGACCGAGGTCAAACAGCAAATTCGCTTCATTTACGATGACAGGACATCACCACCACCACGGACATTCAAGCCATCGGCACGATAACCACAATGGCACGAGAAGAGCTAAAGAACAACGCTATGACCAGGAATCCCGAGAGAGATTGATGAAGGAGTTGAAAGAGCGTAGAAGTAGAAAAGGAAGACGCAGAATGGCTCGAAATGCGCTTGAAGTAAAGAGGGGTACAACATGGTGGTTTGAAATGGGTGCTTCGGAGGATCTAATCCGAAATTGGATGGTTGCAGAAGTGAAAGACCAGGAGCTACATCACGCTGACCAATGGGACAAGACCCAAGAGTTACAGAAGATTTCTCAATTCGTTTATGACAGAGAACGGAAACGTTTCGCTTTGGCTGAGGTGGAGAGAAAATGGAATGCTACTAAGAAAGAGAGAGATGTAAAGAAGAGAGAAAGAGATCAAGCACTTCAAGAAGCATGGGAAAGCGAGTTCAACCGCTGGATAGAAGAGCTGGAGATTGCAGACTCCTACGACGGCCGATACACAGGACCTGATGAAGACGGTGTTACTTGGTCCCGTCAAAGCCTTGTAAATATCAATGACGATACTAGCAAGAGGCATCTCGCAAGATGCATGCCAAGTTTTCAAAAGCCTGACTCCAGAGGTGCACACTGCAAGGACTGCGAAGGTGAAAATGAGGTTGGCCATTTCTGGGATGAGGTTCGCAGACTCAGACTCTAAGGACATAAAATGTTGTACTATTAGTAATTCTTCAATGAGGAAATAGATAACAAAAGATTAATGCGTGACTTTCAATTCAGGAGTCAGAATGATAACATGCCGCATCTGATGCTAAAGTGACTACCCGAGAGGACGATGACAGGATAAACGAGTTTCGGGCAGAGGATGGGGCACAGACTGCGTAGAGAGAGTTCATTGCACTGAAATTTTCGGGACACTAGATTTCTAATTACAGAAATGGACTGTACAATGGGAGTCTATTGTGCGAGAGACTTCTGCAACAGAGAACCAATGTATGATTAAGTTCTGTGACTTATAATGGAGATCGATTATTCGAAAACGCTTCAACAACAAAGAATGATTGTTCTAAAACTACGCGCAATGAAAGCTCTTTGTTTGAAAGTTTCTTGTAAAATTATGATTCATTATAAAAAAAAAAGTAGTACATACAACATGTATTCATTATACGGAATTGATTCATTTATCTGATCACGAAACACTCAACGAATAACACTAACAATTTCTTACTCGAAATGATAAATATAAACATTCACGTCCAGATCTACTCATATCTTAAAATTACCGGTATCTTAAGTTGCTCGATTCTTCAATACTTAAGCTTCCAAGTCCCCACTTCCAACAAACTAATTCCAGTCCACAAAGCACCTCGAAATATAAAGCTTCCTCTTACGTACAACAGTACGTCATGGCCGATAGAAATCAGGATAATTCCAGATCATCCAAATCTCTCGATCCAAATATCGATATGGGCCCTCTTCTTGGCTCCCTACGCTCATGGAAAGATATCGAGAGCGAGGTGTCCGCAAAACAGAGAAGAGAGGAAGCAAACAAATCGCCCGCCCAGAAAGCCAAAGAAAAGTATGAACTAGAAGCACAGGTTTCTAGACACTCTATACGCATGCAGAATCGTGCCACGATTGAAAAGAAGAGAGGAACACCATGGGATACCGAGCGAAAGGCGACAGATAAAGCCGCAGAAAGTCTACTCACTTATATCAAAGCACAAAAACAGCAAGCTCAACATTCCAGCAAATGGGGAAGTAAGATCGCGTCCAAACTTCATTCGAAGGCAACACAAGAGCGAATCGAAGCGGAAGCGAAACAACAGATCCTAGTGTTGGAGATGAACTTTGAGATGGCTAGAAAGGCGGAAGAAGAGCGTTGGTTACAGGAACTTGGAGAAAATCGCAATGCGGGAAATGCCAAGATACATGTTGAGAAATGTATGACATCGGAAAGTCTTCTAGAACGAGAAAGCTCTTGTTGCGAGGACTGTCAGTATGATTCTAGACTTGCTTACTTCGCGGAAGAGGAAGAGCAAGATAGACTTAGAGCTGCTTATTATGGAGATTAGATAGTTGGGTATATTCATGATGGTTTTTGCAGGCTGGTCCTATGGGAATGCGGAATATGAGTGTGTGTACTTTAGCTTTATTATACGAAATATGAAACTTTTCGTTATTTTTGACTTTTGAAAATGATCGTGAAATGATCTTAATATGACTGTGATTGATAATTGGTATCGATGAGTCTTATAAAGTGTGACTGTGTATTATTACCAGTGTAAGTCAACGAGAAAATTGTAGTCGAGTTTCGGCAATCGCTTTGGGAAAAGGAGCAATGAATCAACAAGATTTAAGGAAGAGCAGGACAGGAGACAGCGAGAAAAGGAAGAGGGTTCATTAGCATAGCTACAGCACAAAACTAAAGATCAGACTGATCAGAATCGTTAAGATAGATATTGAGCTTTTGGAACTAGTACGGCGGAAGCGATTTCATTGGAACAAAGAGTTAGACCTGGCATACGGAGTTGAGTCTGCCCATAACGCTTAGGAACACAACCAGGAAACTTGTAAAGAGAAATCACACTGTTCAGGTGATATACAGAGACCAATTTCGATTGAAATGTGGTGTGAATATTGCAAAGATGGTGCTAATGCCGTTAATGGGAGTTAACATTTTGAAAATTCTAAACTTCTGGCGTAAAGACGCGCAACCGTAAAGCCGGAAGAATAGCAGGAATGCTGTAAAATAAATGAAGTAGAGAGGAACTAACAAGAGTTTTCTTTAGACTCTTTCTTGTTGGCCCTATGGGAATATTATTGCTGTAGTCATGAAAAGTTAAAATTTAGATGCACTGAAATGGTTGTGTTTTTGAAGTACTTCTTTTTACAGGTTTGGAAAGATGAATTACAGATTCGGAAGAGTCAATCAACAATCTGATAGTGATGAACTTTCCCAATCGAAAAACGTGTGATGAGTCGATGCATCTCCCATCTATCTTTGAGGGGGAAAGCCAGAGGAAAGTGCGAGGAACGAGTTCTCATTGTGCATCTCCTTCCTGCCTCCTCCACTCCTTTCTCTTCCGATTTCTCCTGCTTTCCTCACCTCTATTTACTACACATCTTTCAAACCAGACTCTTATACTTGAACTTGGCTATACATCATTAGGTTATCAAATATCATTTTTGAACTGTTCAAAACCAGCTTAGTACGCATTTCATATAATTAACACATCGCTTTCACACCTCCTATCTTCAACACTTGAGTATTGATCTGCCAATACTTCGACCCTCGGTCAACATAAGGCAGCTCATTCATCTGTTGAACGACTTTAAAAGTACATTTTTCACCAGAAGATCTGATGCCCGTCATCACGTACACTTCCAAGCATTTCTTTTGAACGGTAACCGGAATTTTGCACACGCAACTTGAATTCAGACCAATTACTGCCCCACAGAGTCACGATATCCTCATTGAGTTCTACCAAATTGCATGATGGAAAATTCACGCAAGAAGAGGAAAACTGTAAGATTTTTCGGGCTGGAAAATGAAGAGCCATCACGTATGCCATCTATACAGGAAAATGATATATCTCAAACTATATCAAATTCTGAGGTACACCAAAGAATCGAAGTCGGGCTTGACTCAGCAAGTGTCGTTGACCAGGTGTCACTTGAACGCCGACGCCAAAGACGTATGAGAGTACGAGAAACGATGGAATCGACAAGTGGACCTTGGAATACAGAAAGAGAGCAATTGGATGCATACGCGACTAAGCTGTTAGAGTCAGAAGGTCTGAGGCTTAGGATAATCAGATCAAAGAGAGAGAATTTGACGAGAACGGAAGTGGAAGTTATCGAGGAACTGAAGCTTCAAGATGAGAAAAGAGCGAAGAGTGAGGAACGATGGGAAGAAGAATTAAAGAAGCATTCAGGCCTGATCAAAAGAGTCACGAGGACGAAGAGACGTAACTCAATAAGAAAAACTCTCAAGCAGGAAAAAGTCGCTTACGAGGCTGTGAAAGATAATCTCAGGACGCAAGCGAGAGATGCTGAAGTCGAAGTAGACAGAGAATATTTGCGAAAAAGAGAGATAGATTATGAAATCAAGAAATTATGGGAAGCTGAAGCAACTAGATGGGAGTTGGAGCTGGAGATCCCATCCCTTCTGAGAAAGACCGAACTCTCGACAGAAGAGCGAGATTATTTGGAAACTTCTGTCGGTAATTCTTATGTACATAAAAGGTGGTGTATGGCTGGCCCAGTTGGTAGGGAGCCGTGGTCTTATCGTTCCAATGAACGGAAAATGGTATGTGAGGATTGCAGAGCTGATGAAAGATGGAAAAGGAGAATGCAGGAGAGCTCCGAATTGCCAGGAGTTCCACTTCAGGATGATAATCGACTTGTATAAGCGTACAGATATTTTGGTGTGTTCATGTTACCTCAACAGCGTGCTCAGCAGAATTAGGTAGCGAAATATAAACGTTATTTCAACTTTATCAGGCATCTAATAATCCTGACAACAAGAAGTCTACAGCAAAGTTTGATTGTTAGACTGGAATTATTTGTAATCCTAAACACTCGCTAGTCGTCTCGGGGGTCGTGACAAGAGTTCAATCTAAACGACGAATGGACAGACTCTCTGGCAACTTCACAATTTTCCTGAACACTTATGTAAGTTTAATTTCCTATTGTTTATTCCTTTAGAATGGTATTATCCTCGAAAGTGAATTGATTTTGTTTAGTTGACATTGCTTGGAAGTCCTATTCAGTGTATCGCAAGAATGGAGTTGGAAAAGATGGTCCAAGACTGGCCTGATCTTTTTTCTGTTGATGATAGAGAATACAGCTCGGTAATTGATCAATTTACGACGTCTGGGGAGCAGCGAGGTTATAATCTTGGACTTGGGGAATCAGTGTTGTGATAGGAGGGAGGAAGTTCGATATAGCGGGTATGGTTATGGAGCTTGAGGTGAATATCTTTGGATGTGTTGGGTCGAGGATAAGTTCCGGTTCAGCATTGCTGCTGTACTCTAGTACTTCCTGCTGATCCGGCACTGGGCATTTCGGGGAAGGAGATGAGGGTTTTCGAGACGGTGAGGTGGGACCTTTTGCCCTTTTGTTGACTTTATTCTTCTGGACATCGCTTATTCCACCTCTCTTGGCTCTTCTCTTTCTCTTTTTGCTCTCCGTCCTCGACACATGCTTTCGGGACTCTTCTGATCCCACAGTACCGATAACATTGAAACCTTCTCTCGCATCAAAACCAACTGACTTCGATATATCTGCAGGCCCTTACACTTGTCAGCTTTATATCCTGACCCAGAATTTCATAAATCTGCCCCTTCCCGCTTTTCTACAAAGAAAAGAACAACACACCATCAACACCCCAATCCACTCCAGCTCCACCTAGTCTCCCACAAAAACAGCCTTCAAGTTCATGTGCACAATTCTGCATCGGACGTCCTGGCTTCCGTACTAAAACCAGTAGCCGATTGGTATGTGTACATTTTGTTGCTCTATGTCCGCGGATACATGGCTCACTGTTGATTCTTGGGATCAGTTGAATGAAGGTAAATGTTAGGGAGGTAGAGAGATAGTTGCAGAGAAAAATGGATGCGGGAGAGCAAAGAAGAAAGAAGCAAAAGAAGAAGTGGGGATACCAGGAGTATTTTTTGGAATCGATGACGGGCATATTGATCGGGTACGGTGAGATTCGAGGATAGGGAGTTGTACTTCAATGGGTATAGATTAGTTCTACTCTTGATAATTTCAGACGATGGTCGCGAGCTGAACATGAATTTATTGCTGAAAATTGATAGCGTCAATCAGTAGAAAAATCAACAAAGTGTAGCTAATCCAGAAAACAAATCCACAATTGTAGTTTCCAAATATCTCAACTAACACCTATTATGATTTAGAGAACATACAAAGATATAACACGCATTCAAAATTCCACATACAGCCCAAATAACACGTAGACGCATGTACTTACTTTCTCATTCACTCTCCAAAGCCACCTCTTACTAAGAAACCTTCTCAACTCTCTCATCACTTCCCATTCCATCAACTCATCTCAACAGTGCATCTCATCCATACTAATTAGTAAGTCAAGAAGTACCCACCAAGCACAAGCTACACATTTAGTATACACAATATGCAAGCCAAGCATCCTATGAGAAATGAGCACATTAGCGCAACTTTAGCTGCGCGAATTTGAGCGCATTTTCATCGATTGGGAGAATTTCCTATCAGGGGATTGAGAGACGTTGTAGATGGGTGGTACTAGGTATGTAGCAGTACTATTACCTGAATCGATAGTTCCAGAGCGAATATGAGAGTTTTCATCAGAGTCCATATTGCCACATGACACAATTCGTTCTGATTAATCGAAATCTGGAAAATTGAGACATCAGACCCCGATTTATTTGATAGTTGTGTGTCTGTCGTGTTTGCGCATATTTGAGCAGTATGTAGGTAGCAAGGTACGAGAAAATTCTAGCTGTTGATCATAGAATGGATTGAAAATGAGGAAGGTCGTATAATACCATATCTTGCATAAAACTGCTCCTGATTTCTCTGATACACTTTGCGTTTCGATACAATAAGTGGTGATTTAGGTCAGGTTATTCAGGCGATTGAGAAATTCAAAATGAATATGGATATGGATATGGGTATGGATATGTCATCCAGCGCTGCGAACACATCTCTCCCCCACTCTCCTTGCAGAATGTCCGTAAGTTTCTCCACGTCTCCTTCGCATCTCAATCGCATTTCCATATATTCCCCAACTACCAACGACCCACCCCCATACTAAGTCAGCCCACCCTAGATGCTCCTTAACTTCCACACCACATCAACCTGCTACCTCCACCCTTCCCTCCAAGTCCACACATCCATTCAATTCCTCCTCATCTGTCTATTTTCCTTCCTCCTCCCTATACTCCTCGAAACAACCCGTCGTTATCAACGCACCTACGATCGGTATCTACGTTCCAAGAACGCATATCGTGTGCAGCAGAAGTCCCTCGAAACAGCAGACGAAGACGAAGAGGATAAACTTCTCCTCAGACACAATGACAATCCAAAGCGAGCAGATAGATCTGGAATCTTGGAGCAGAAGTGGATGCGCATCCCACCGATTTCCGTCGAGGCCTGGGAGCAAGTTTTGAGAGCGGGGATTCATGGTGTGCAGTTTGCGATTTCTTATACGGTGATGATGATGTGGATGTATAGTAACGGTAAGACTGCTTAGAATTCCATTATCGTAATCCCGCCCAGTTCCACTGAAACCCCTTACTCACGGAGCCCATACTAATTGCAAAAGGATACATCATAATCTGCATCCTACTAGGTGCAATAACAGGATTCGGAATGTTCACGCGTGATATGATGGAGGTTTCTGGCTCTACACATCTAGAAGAGGGGTAAGTTCATATCCTTGAAATATGAATATACCTTGCTGGGTATTCAAAATGTAACTGACAATTGATATAGTGAGAATGATGGGAGAGGAGAGAGTTGTTGTTAGGCCGGGAACGAAGAAACTTTGGATAGATTATTTGGAAAGATAAGTTATGGTGAATGATATTGAGATTCGGAGGGAGTGGGCGAGGAAGGAAAACAGTTGGCAAGGAGTCGAAGAGGGGACAAAGCCTTATTGAATAACGAGTGCATATTTGAATGTACATAAAATTATGTCTGCCCGTATCGACTCTACCTACCCATCACACGTGGTGCTGGAAATATCACGACTAGCTGGAACAGTGATGATTGGTTCTCTTTCAGAATAGATCCTCATGTGGCTGCAGATGCCGATTCTTATAAAGTTTGATTCTTGTGGTGGTGGCAAGATGCGGCGGGTAGAGAAGTGTCCCATAAGCCTCAATTTCGAGGACTGTTTTCAACGAAACCAAAATTCCCAATGTAAATCCCATAATCCAGTTTCACATTCCCATTTCGAATGACGCTAAAATTCAAATATTGATTTCAAGTAATGACTTTTTATGTCGTGTATCTTGAAGTAATTAGGAGGCTTCCCCCTCCTCGTTTGCTACAGGTTCGACGATCTGAGGTGCGGCTTCGTTACTACTTGGGACTGTTCCGCCATACATGTTGGCTAATCGTTCTTGCTCCTTCTTCTCACGTAATGCCTCAGTCTCTCGTCGCATTCTCTCCATATTCCATGCATCATCTTCATTATCATCGCCTTCATCCTCATCTCCACTGGCTTCCCAATCTCCCTTCTCGAACATAGCACGACCAGTAGCTTCTTTGGCAAGTCTAGCTTGTTCTTCACCAGCCTTCTTGTCCATGCGCTCGGCTTTCCATTTAGCAAATGTTTCTGGGGTAACTGGTGTTAATGTGCCAGTAAGCTTATGCCGTTCAGACTCAAGGAAATCCTCAAGTGTAAGTGTCTTTAGAGGTGATTTATCCATAAGAGCCTTTTCTGCAGCACGTTGTTCTTTGGTTTTGAGGATGAATCTGTATAGTGGTCAGTGATTGCACAAATAATTGAATAAAGCGATGTAACATACCCTGGTGGTAACTTATGTTGGTACATACACTTGTCTCCTCCATTTGGGCATGTCCAAAACCAACCATATTTTCCCTCCTCCACAGCATCGATAAAGAATTTGCAAACTTTCTCTGTTGTAGTCTTTTGATTTCCCTTCTTCGATAACACAACGGAGCGCAATTTCTCCTCGTCCCAATCGTCTGAAGTTTCCTCTTTTCTTTTTTCTGCTTCTGCCTCTCTAGGATCTTGCGCAAGATCAATCTTTGTTGATTTGCGCTCAATGTTGAGGTCGTGTGAGAATTTACACTTCCTACCCTTCTCACAATGGCCCTTCTTGTAAAATTGACAGAGAACTGTTTTGGGATCGACACCAAATGGGACTTTCTGCACTTGTACAGGCTTGAATAATTCAGCTGCCTCTTTCTTCGCCGCTTCTGATGCTATCTTTTCTCGTTCTCGTTGTTCCTTCTCGGCTTGTCGTCTCTTTTCATCGGGAGTGCCTCCAGCTTTATACGAAGTTTGCATTCGCTCGATTTGTTTTTGTGCCTGGGCTCCCTTCTTGTTTTTCATTCCGAAAGTCTTGTCTGCCACTGTGGCCGGTGCCTTTTTAGGCTGATCCGGTTGGCCTTTTCCCTTCTTTGGTGGCATTTTGTCGGATTGTTGATCAGGACTCGGTGTATTGTATAGATGACTGATTCAATCGATGATCAGGTACACACCAGATTCAATGGAAGGGTATCGATATGCGGAAAAGACTGTGTTTGTATTTTCCTGATGTGCGACTAAAGAAATAGTAGTATTTTTTAGACTGGTGATGAAATCAAAATCAAAATCATCATAATCAAGGACTTGATTGATCTTGGTGGGGTTAAAATTTAATGGTTACTTTAGCGAATGGGGCTAGTAGGGGAGTGAAGCTTTGACTTTGGCTCCATCAAGCTGGCCTTACATGAAAGCCGCGAAGCTGTTGCGATACGAACTATTTGACTTACTTGAATCAACAACCTCAAAGTCAATCACAATTCAATACAATTGATGTAGATATCGAAGCTTCGTGGTATGTTCCATTCAAACCTATTGTTTGTTGGTTGAGAGGAAAGAAATTCTAATAGTTATTTAGTCTACTCATCGTCTCTCTTTCAAAGACCTTACGTGGCCTCCTTCAATACTCTCACTCTCTTCAAATCGCAATTCGATTAACAATCACACAAGATGATCTCTGACGATGAACTTTACCGCCTTGCGATCTTCCTTGGCTCAGCTGCAATGCTTTTGATTGTTCTTTACCACATTCTCGAAATCAACTCTGTAGAAGAGCCCAAATCAGCCAGCAAAGTTAGCTCCACTTCCACATCCCAAGACAGCAAAGCGAACGTCGCAGGAAGATGATTGGAGAGGAGGGTTTTGATTGGAGAGGATGACTGCTTTCTTTATGAAGTAGGATATATGTGACCATAGAGAAGCTGGGACAGAAAGGTGACTGTGTATGACATGTTTCCACAACTCTCAGGGCATTTGTACTTTCTGGAGTTTTAAGGGCGGATCGCTGGACAGATGTTGCTAGAAAGCTATGTGGAAAACCATGCGGAAAATTCTTGGGCGTTTCTTTTCATACTTTGATCCTCCTACTCATAGAGCCAATGTATCGAATGTATTACAAGGTTGTGCTGAGCTGCAATCTTGCGCGCTGTATTCATTACGTGGATTTCAAACATGAATCGAGGATTGTTCTGGTGACTGGAGAATTGGTCGATCGAGTAGGAAGCCGAGTGCTTATTTGAGTAGATTGCGAGGTTAAGCAGGGACAGGATGTTAAGAAAATAGCATCGAAACCTGTTTGGACCGGTTCGCTGTACTAGATTTATCTTCATGTATGAAGATGTGAAGAAGTTCCTACATACCATACCCGCCTATACTGTAACAATGTATCTGTCTCTTATTGGCTAGCTACCCGTAGCCAGTACATGATTGAATGCAACCCATCGAATCGAATCAAACTTCAAAATCATACATGCAAATATGATCAAAATATCATCCAAAGGTTCCGGTAGAAAGAATTCACCTTGGGTACAGATTGGAAGCCACGCTACTTGATCTAAGCTAAAATTGGTTAGATAAGTCATGTGTTTAAAGAAATGATGACTCAACCATGTACTAGCGTCAAATCGTGTCGCAAAGTAAACTCAGCCTCCTTCCTTCCAACTCCTTTCAAGAACTAACAAATACTTCGGACACTTTCGACATAATCCATCAACAACTCGAACTTCAACAACTTTCTATTCATAACTTTCCAAATCCACAAATTCTTCAAAGAAGTCAACTTTATTAATCCGCGACTCTATCCAGCTTTGGATAATCGCAAATTACCCTTGCCATAACAACAACACCTTCAGGCGCGTCTTCAGCCAAAGCCTGATCCTCATAGAACGCATTTCAGCGCATCAGAAATCAAAGTCAGCTAGCTTCTTTTCCATCTTCGAAATTTATTGATCAATTCATACCCGGTCAATACTTTTTTTATCTTATTTGAACCTAACGTTACGAACCATAATCAGCCAATTTCTCACTTCCCAACCCAAAAAACTTTACAATGTCTTCTGATAAACTCGGTCAATCTCTCGATGAGATCCTTGCTACTCAAAGAGCATCAGGCACTGGACGTGGTGGACGCGGCGGCGGTCGTCGTGGTGGACGTGCTCCAGGTGGTCGCAACGCTACTGCAGCTCCAGTCGGAGGTGTATCCAAGAGCAAGAAGCCAGTTAAGGGTGCAGTAAAGCCTGCTCCAGCTGGTCCCTCAGCAGGAAACGCCCCATCTCGTATTGTGGTTAGCAACTTGGTATGTCTATCTCAACCCATCTTACCCGATGCTCAGCTGCTAACGACTTTTACGTCAGCCATATGATGTGACAGAACAACAGATTAAGGTATGTTGCCGTTAAGGTCTATGGCCTTGAAGGAACTTTTATCGATATTTTTATACGCCTCTTCTTGATTCGTCGAAGTGGTTAAAGCCTTGACTATACGAGGACCTATCCCTATTACCCATCACAAAGTCTTTCTTCATACCTTTGCTCGCAAATCGCTTGATGCATTGGTAGGATTGAAGTTAAGCTCGTCAGATTGCATAAGACCAATAATTCTTCAGGTTGCCTGGCAAGCTCCTGATTTCGAACTTGGCGCAGGCGAACGATGGTGTAGATTTATGACTGGCATGCCATTGCATAGCAAGAATAATGGAGAGTTCAGAGGAGTGAAGACAAGACAGAGAGGTCCAGCGAGCAGAGTGGTTGAGCAAACACAGCACAGTACAGCACATCACAACACAACACAGCATTCATCTTTTTGGGCCTTTGTTCCGAGAACGTGTTCCTCATTCCATGGAGAAGCAGTCGCACTTGTCTTGTGTTTATGAGTTATGGATTTTATGATTCTTTGACGTGTTGCACCTGAACACTCCTCACACAGAGACGCGTCGATTTGATACGACAATCAATATTACCGATTGAGCATGTTGTTGACTGTTCCTCAGTCCGAGTCGATTGAATTTGTTCTTCAAACAAGCATACTGATAGTATCACTAACGCTGACCGCTTGCTCGCTGGCTGTTTTCCATGGAGGTGTCAGAACGGAAATCCTTTTGGAATATCGCGAATGCCCTTTTTCTATGTGGACTGCCGACTTCGAAGAAAGTTTCTGCCGTACCTCTTTCTCAGTAACTAATACCATGTGTTTTCAATGATTAGGAATACTTTCACGAAGCAAAATTGCACACCAAGATCGTTCAACTAGTTTATGGCCCAAATGGAGCTAGCCGTGGCGAAGCCAATATCACCTTCCACCGCCCAGGTGATGCCGCCGCTGCTGTATCCAAGCTTAACGGTGTTAAGGTTGACAACAGAGCATTGAGGGTAATTTCTATCACTACTTATCGCATTCAAGTTCATTCATTTACTATCAATAGGTTCAACTTCTCGTTGATGCCCAGGCCGCCAGCATTATGGAGGAGAAGCTTGCTAAGAGACTTACGGACCGAATTACAAGCGCGCCAAAATCGCAACCAAAATCTGCTGTACCAAACAAGACGAACAGCAAGGATCAAGCTGGCAAGCGAGGAGGAAAGAGAGGCTCCCGCGGCGGTGCCGGTGCCACTACAGCTCGCCCAGCTAAGAAGAAGACCGCTGAAGAACTCGACTTGGAGATGGCAGATTACTGGGAGAGCGGAAACGCCGCGAATGCAGAGACCGGTACCGATGCTCAAGCTACAAATACTGTTGCTGAGCCAGCTACCAATGGAGACGCAAACATGGATGACGAAATCTTGGTAGGTGTCAACATCTCTTCGTTTGAAACATAGCATACTAATCATATTGCAGTGAAAATGTTCTCAACTGTCTGTAGAGATATTTACGAGAATGAAGCACCATATTGAGAATACTTCCACACCCTGCACCAACTTCCCTCTTTACGCTTACGTCGATTGTATTATTGCTACTTCCTCATGCTTTTCTTTCTGCGATTTTCTAGCTGGGGTTTCTTTTCTACAGATAGGTGGGGTGGTTGGGGCAACGGAGTGAAGTGGAGAGATGACCAACGAGTTCCACAAATAATGGTTTTATGATGAGAGCGAGGATGGGTCGCTCACTTTTCAAATTGTATCCGAGCAATAGCGTCACAGAAATGGATTTTTCCTCGAAGCATTCATGCTTTGGCAGCTTTTCCCCCCAATGTTTGTAATTCAGATCATAAATTACTTAGATAAAATCAATACATTGGCTGTACACTTAACTATAACATCATTGAATTACATTCCATGTCTTCTTTCCAACCTGGTTCAGCACTTTAGATAAATCTCCAAAATGAGTTTCAGGCATCTGAGTTTACACAACATCAATACACACTGAGTGCTTCCTCCACGACGAAGAGTCTAGGTATGGGGTACTAGGTTTAAAACATTCAGGTGAACTGATTGGCATTTTATCTGTAGGTGCTGGACGTTAGTATATGTGTGCTTGTCTCGTGTAAATGTGTGATTGTATGGAGTAGGTAAAAATCATTGCTCGATGTAGATCAGGAGGTAGATTAGAGTTGATGATTTGATGTTGATGTGTAAGTTTGTGCGAGAACGTGTGATTTTGGTTTTAGGGTTGTATTGAGATCTCAGGAGGATACGGGGGAAGGGAAGGGAAGGTGGGGGTCAGAGGAGGAGGAGAATTTGCGAGTTGAGATTTGAGATGTGCTAGGATTTATGATTTGGTGGGGATTTGAAGGATTGGGAATGGATTGAGGGAAAAGGAGGTTTTGGGGTTGGAGGAGGGGAGTTATTGACGGGGGTTTGAGATGCCATGCCATGGGAAGGTGTTAGTGTATGGAGATAAGAGGAGAGGAGTGAGATTGGAGCTGTGGTGGCTTCTGGTACGTGGTATGATATGAGAGGGGACTTCTTTTTGTGTCTTTTGGGGGTGGATATTTGTGATGCTTGAGGTGTGTGGTTGGTTTTATGAAGTAAAGTTTTGGAATGTGTGGTAGGGGAGGGTAGAGGTCATGGTATAGAAGGTCGGATCTTGGCGGTCTATGTTGACTCTTGAGAGGTGGGGTGGTGGAAGTAAGGAGACGGACGGGTGATTGTGTTGTTGAATGGAGGATAGCGGGTTGGTGGATTGGAAGTTTGGAATAGCATGTGTATGCTAGAAAGGCAGGATGCAAGGGCACTAAAATTGGTGAAAATGATATGTCAGGTGCGATTCATTGATTATAGCGGAATCATGAGAAAAAATTCGCGTGAATGCTCTGCGAAGTAGGTGTGAAAAATAGATTGTGGATGTGCTTGTGAATCATTTCAGTTTTGTATATTACACGATCAAGATGGATAGTATAGTATGGAAGTTGGTAACTACAAGACTTGAATGACCAACATTTACCAGCGAATCCGTAAATAGCATTAATGACTGTTCATTCAGAGATTACCTGTTGATTCACAAATTCACGTGCACTGCCTTATGCTCAAGTACCTTTCCACACTCCTTTGTGCTTTCTTTCTCTCATCAATTTTCTAGGAGAAAATATCCGGACCCAAAGCGATAATACACATACTTAACATCTTCACTAAAAGCTGTTCGCATTCCGTAGTCTTTACTCACAAACATCGAGCTGTCCTATTCCAACTTATTCAATCGGTCCCCTCGACAACACCGCCACTCGATTCACTCATACGATCCTCAACTATCTCTAGAAATTCATCTTCTCGCGAACATCAAATTTTCTTAAGGGTGTCATAATTCAATACAAGGATTATAAGCCGTTCCGATTGTGTATCTGCTTGTTAACAAGGCATAGATAGACACAGACGAATTTCGACCATACGTCGATAAACAAAAAAACACGCCAGCTAAAACAGTCCTATTTTGAATCAAACTTGCATCACTTCTTGTTGTCACCCTGACTTGCCAATACTATTTGAATCAGCAAATCCTAGTTCGTCATGCCATACAAGCTAACAGGAACATGGCAATCAGCTGATTATGCACCTGACAAAGCGCTCCTTCTGACAATCTATCAACAGAGGCGTAACTTGGGAAGATGGTTATCAAGTAGAACACCTGAAGATAAAGAGAGATACAGGCTGGAAAAGAAACAAGAAGATCGTGAAAGTGCTGAATTGGATGATTCACGGAGGGAACGCGAAATGAATAGAGAAAACAGAGTAAGAAGTCGCAAGAGCGCCCGTGAGAAGATTGAGAGGAAGCGAGGAACGCCGTGGGATAGGGAGAGACAGGACTTGGACGAGGCAATACGAAATTGGATCCGAGAAGAAGAAAGTGAAAAGAAACAAGAAGCTGAGAATGAGAAGCAATAGAATAGAAACTTGAGGTCTGCGACGCGCTTTCGTGGAGAGAAATCTTCGGAAAAAATTCAAGCGTACATGAAATTGGAGCAGGAGGCTGAAAGAAAAGCGAACGAAAAGGAGAGAACCGGGAGAAAGCAAGCGAGGATTACGAAGTTTGAAGCAATGGTAAAGGCAGAGGCAGATCGATGGACAGAGGAGTTGGACCTAGCCAATGCACCTAGAGTTTATCCTTATGATGACAATTCTGAGGGCAGACTCAGTCTTGTCCATAGATATGGCTGCATGCCACGAACTTATACTTCTACCTCCAGAGATCAACTATGTGCAGATTGCATGGAGGATGAAGATATGGCAAGGCAAGAAAGGCAGGAGATGGAGAGGAGACGAAATCAATGGAAGGCTTAGTACGATTCCCGTCGACCATTATGCTAGATGTAGCAGTGGATATTTGATGTATCTCTAATCTAGTAATACTCTCCTTTTAGAGAGAAAGACTCGGAGCTTATCTTCCAATAATAGAGCGTGACTTCCCAATCATAACTTCCCCTTTTTCTTTAGCTAATCGTGCAGAAGAGGGTATCCGTCTGATTGGTAAGAAAGCTAGTAAGAGATGCAGATTGAAGTGTTGTTCCTTCCACATGTAAACAAACATACATACATTAAAAGTCCGTGCACCGATGGCCTGCACTAGCCTTGAGCTCACCCTGGCCAGCCTTGTGTTCACCGAAGCTATTCTATACATTCAACTTCTACAATCCGCTATGAACGCGATGAAATGTTAACATGGCTTTAACTTCTGTGAGTTCAATTCTCCTATCTCGTATGGGTAACACTAACAAAGTGTAGTGGAAAACGTTCGATTTCTTCGAGGTCAGCCAAGTCAAACCGCCGGATGATGAGAGTAAATCCGTCTTCGAGAACAACGAAATAAGCTGCGTATGCTCCGGTTCCGAGAATCTCTTCGTAGGAAGCTATGATGGCATTGTGCGAATATTATCCCCAAATTTCAAGATCCTGCGAACATTCCAAGCACACGATGTTGGGTCGATAACTCATATGAAACAAGTGGAAGGCACATCGTTGCTGATTACAATAGCCGTGGGTGTCAACGTATGGTGGTACAACGTCAGGAACTGATGTACTTTAGGAAGATTTATCAAATGAACCAATTCTGAAAGTATGGGCATTGGACAAACCTGTGAAGAAGACGGGCTTACCGACATGTCAATCGAGTTTGAGTATACAAAATGGGCGGAAACAGTTTCCTGTCAGTGGCATCTCCGCAGATGTGGATCGATCGCTAATTCAAACCAGATATCTGCATTTACTGCAATGGACGATCTTTCACAATTGGCTGTGGGATTCGGAAATGGTGCAGTGACCGTTATAAGAGGAGATTTGATCCATGATAGGGGAGCGAAGCAAAGAACAGTACACGAATCCGAGGAACCGATTACCGGACTTTCATTTCGAGAAGAAGAACGACTTGTTAATTTGTACATCGCCACGACTTCACGTCTTGTGAAGCTCGTCATCTCAGGAAGAGCGCATAATCAATCAGCTAGACCGGTCGAAGATTCTGGATGTGGTGTGGGATGCATGACCGTGGATAAAAAGAATAGTGATATATTAGTAGTCCGAGATGATGCTATCTATTACTATAGAGTCGACGGTCGAAATTCGTGTTATGGTTATGATGGCCCAAAAAGCCTGGTAGCAGTTTATGGGGATTATGTTGCGATAGTCTCTCCCCCCGCAACATCGAGTGCGACAAAATCCAGTGCCATTCGGCGATTTGGTGGGGCTCATGCAGATGATTTATTCAACACGTCGACATTCACCTTATTGGATACAGATCTCAAATTTGTGGCCCACTCGGAGTCATTAGTTTCACAAGTCAAAGATTTGTTCATGATTTGGGGCGATTTATTTACGTTGACACAAGATGGAAAGGTTGGTAGTATTGGTCAATATCTTGATCGAAGCTAACAATATAATAGATACATCGTTATCATGAGAAGCCGTTACAACAGAGACTTGAGACTCTGTACCAAAGAAATCTCTACGTTCACGCAATTAATTTGGCCCAAAAGGCTGGTATGGATTCTAAGCAGCAAAACATGATTTTCAGAAAATCGGGAGACTTCTTGTATCAAAAAGGAGACTACGATGGCGCCATGCAACAATATTTGAAAGCGATTGATAGCACTGAACCATCACAAGTTATCCGAAAAGTATGTCGCACTTGTGAATTCTTTTTAAGCCGTTGCTAATTTACTTAGTATCTCGATACTCAACGCATCCATAACCTGATTGAATATCTCGAAGAGCTTCATGATCACCATAAAGCAACAGCTGATCATACCACTTTACTTTTGAATTGCTATGCTAAATTGAAAGACATTGATAAGCTGGAGAAGTTCATCAAATCTCCAGGTGATCTGAAATTTGACCTAGAGACGGCCATTACAATGTGCAGACAAGGTGGTTACTATGAACAAGCTGCCTACCTTGCGAAAAAGCATGGCGAACATGAGTTAGTAGTGGATATCTTGATAGAAGACTCGAAACGATATCCGGAAGCTCTACAATATATTTGGCGATTAGATCCTGATGCTGTAAGATTATTCATGTCATGACTATAAAATATACTAACTTCATTAATAGGCTTATCCAATTCTTATGAAATATGCAAGAGTTCTTTTGGGGCATTGTCCGAAAGACACAACTCAGGTCTTCATTGACTACTACACAGGAAGCTACAGGCCGATGAAAGACGTTGTTATAACTTCGGAAGCCCCTGTACAACATGCTGGGTATGCGGCTGGTGCCGCGGGTGCCGCTGTCAATGCTGTTGCAAATATGAGGGATTTGATTCCACTCCCTTTTATGAACAATTCGACTATTTCTTCACCTGCCACTGTAGGAAATGTTAATGCTACACCAGCCGACGGTCAAGTAACTGAAGATCTTGAACCACCGCCACCGGCTTACAGCCCGCCGCAACCAAGGACTGCATTCTCTTCTTTCGTTGATCATCCTGAGGAATTCATAGTATTCTTGGAAGCATGTCTCAAAGAGCCGGGCCTGAAAGAACGTGATAAGATCGATCTGTATACAACCCTGTTTGAGATGTACCTACACAAATCAAATGAAAAGAATGGACGTGATCGCGAAGAATGGGAAGGTAAAGCGAAAAAGCTTATCGAGGGTGAAGATATTCCCATTGATATTTCTAACGTACTTTTACTTTCCCATCTTTCGGATTTCAAGGATGGTACTACGCTTGTTCGTGAACAAGCTGGCCTACGTTTCGATATCTTCCGATCATATGCTGCTGCAAAGGATACTCGCGGTGCCATCAAAGCTCTACGAAAGTACGGCCCTGGAGAGCCTCAGTTATATCCAGCAGCCCTTGCATACTTTACATCAGATCCAAGAATTCTCGAAGAAGCCGGAGATGAACTGGACGCGGTGTTGGAAAAGATTGACACCGATGGACTCATGGCACCTCTGCAAGTAATTCAAACATTAAGTACCAACGCAGTAGCAACCATGGGTATGGTAAAAACCTACCTCCAACAGACAATCGAACGTGAACGCAAAGAAATCGCCACCAATCGTCGTACGATCACCTCTTATCGTACAGATACGGAAGCTAAACGTCAAGAAATCAACGAACTCTCGTCCAAGCCTCAAACTTTTAACGCAACACGCTGTTCCTTCTGCGGCACACAACTAGATCTTCCCACGGTCCATTTTCTTTGTAAACATAGTTTTCATCAAAGATGTCTTAAAAATGATGACGAGGGAAATGTGGAAGGAGACTGTCCAACGTGCAAAAAGGAAAATGACACGATTAAGGCGATCAGGAGAGGCCAGGATGAGACAGCTGAGAGGCATGATTTGTTTTTGGATATGCTTGGTAGGAGCGGAGATAAGTTTGGGATGGTGGCGGAGTTTTTTGGTAGGGGGGTTATGGAAGTTCCAGGGGTGGAGTGAAGGAGGGTTAAGAGATGAATCGAAAAGGGAGTGGAGAAATTGTGAATATGATGAAGTGGCATGAGTTGACATAACAAGTTGGGTTGATATTAATATGAGAGAAATGATCTTCTTGTATCTCTCTCAATATGCCATTTCTTAATATGATTCTACATGCTTGCCAATTTTTCTGTAATTTTCACTTCAAACTTTTCTGGTGCCAAGGTAGTACCAGCACTCCATGCTTGGAACGCTGATCTCCAGAGCCTAGTGCATTAGAGGCAGACAACCAAGCTTGTTTCATCTTGTGTGGCTTGATAAATATCAAAGTTTTCAATTGTTGCATGACTGAATTTCAGCCACAAGTCTAAAGCTTGGATTCTCGATGGGTGAGGGTCAGTGCTAAGCTAGAACTGTGTCTAAAGTATTGCTAGTTGGGAGGCTGTGGCTAGTAAAGGGGAATAAACTATTTTTAAATCTCGTAATGGCGTAATTGTACGCTTGATGCGTATGATTATGACGGAGTTATTTTTTTTTTTTTTGCGGGATTGAAATTGGTTAGTAAGTTTTGATGGATAGATTATGGAGGTATATTGGATTTGTTTGACATTGATACTAACCTTGGAATGCTTAAATGATTGGAGTGTGGGTGATTTTTATCGTGAGCTCGGAGGGCCATTGCTGTCTTATTAGTGTGGTAATGAAAAAGTGATAGAGGTATCACCTCGGCCGTGATTTAAGTTTCTTTGAACTCAGGCTGGCCCTGCTCTGCTGGAAAGGGGAAGCGATCAACTGCTTCGTCCGGGGTCTCTTGAGAAGAAGTATATTTTGTCTCCCAGCTCCAACGCTTATGCATGGATCTGACTTGGAACCCACCCACTTAGAGGAGATGACGTCTAGCAAAAGTTTTGTTGCACATCTACATCTGTGTTTTTACGGGGGTATCCTGACAAGTGAAATGCCACTGTGTGTAAATTTACAAGCTGGTACTGATAGCTCCCTCGCTAATATTGTCAAGTGCGGCCAGTGAATTTATTATCATCCACTGATAGCTTTGAGAGAAAATGGTATCGCTTTTGTTGCGTATCTGTGATTGAAATCTTGTGGGGGTATCCTGACATCTTTGAAAATAGTGGGATACTTGGGGTGGTTTATATTGGTTATTTGAAGGTAGAGTTCGTTCTAGAGAGTAGGGAAAATATTTTTATTTCAGTAATTCCTTGGAAAGGGGGAAGGAGATACGCTGTGATGTCTTCTAGTACTCAGGCTGGTGAGAGATAACGCTCATACCCCTCGGGTCAAGCATGCATTTAAGTAAGTTTAAGTGATTGAACGAATTGATTCAGTAGACTTGGTGGTTGATTCAAAGACCTGGAGATGTTGAGATGAGTACCAAGGGAGGGAACAAGAGGACGAGGGAAAAAGGTGGGATTAAAACTTTAGAAGAATTCTTACCTGACTGAAATTCTATTACTTCATGAATAAGTACCACCCGGATCTCGAACAAGTGTCAAAAAATCTTAAGCTCCTTTTGTCTTCAATACTTTGTTTCTTCTTCCTCTTTCTCCTTGACAGAATATGTATAGAAAAAAATAAGTTTCCAATCAACAATATCTCCACGATTTCAAATTCAAAAGGAATGTTTGTTTGTCTTCATTCACTTAACTCAAATCTTATTGAAAGAAAGTTTCACAATCAATCAACTCGAGATCACTATCAAGGTGATTCATTTCCAGAACGTTTTGTTGCACATCTGGATAGTACTCCAAAAGGAATAGAGCATATCAATTCATTACCGCTGAATAATACTCAATCTGATAGACCGAGAATAAGGAGTTCTAGTTCATAAGTTAGGGGTAAAGCTAGAAACATTGAAACTCTTAAAAATAAGTATTTGGTGAATATGTTGCATCTCTGCATACTACTCCATTAAGTTAGTTCTGTGAGACGATGAATTGGAATATTTTGACTGGTTGAGAAGGGAACCCAGAGAGAGAAGTTACAATTGAGGCGGAGACTCGATTAGTATGTTTTTAGATTCGATCTAGAGGAAAGTTTTGGGGTTTGTTGCATCTCTGGATAAGAGATAGGGGCGTTAGTATGATGAGTAGATCTATTGGTATGGTCTTGGTGTGGTTCTAGGGGCATCTTTTGGGAAATGTTGCTTGTCTGGATAAGAGATAGGGGAGTTGGTATGATGAGTGTCTTTATTAGTGTGATATTAGTGTGGTTCTTGGGATATATTTAAGGAATTGTTGCTTGTCTAGATAAGTTACAAGAGGCCTAGTGAGATTCAGAGGGGAAAGAGTAAAAGTTCTCGGTTTATCTAGATATCTGAATAAGTGACGAAGGGATTGGACAACCGTAAAAATGCTTGGGAAGAAATCTAGTTTCGGTAAAATAATCTCACTCGGTAAAGTGATCCTAGCCCTGGTGCGAGAGGTCGTTTAGTCTCACAGATATACTTATTACTTAGCACATCATGCTAGCACTAGTGAGGTAATGACATCAAATAAAGTAATGTCGAAGAAAAAGCCACCTGTCACCAGTTACCTGTCACCAATTATCCATCATCTGTAATTCTTCATGATGACCGTAATTTCTCGTTCACCGTTCATTACTAATTCACAACTAGATGATTTGAAGCATACGACAATTGATGAAATTCATAATTTTGAATATATGATACCGGAATGCTAGGTAAATAGTGTATGCCGAAGGTATACTTTGCTTCGAGTCTTAGTTTTTTCTTTTCCCTTTTTTTTAAAATGAGTTGACGGTCAAGTATGTTTCTCGAAACTTGGGCGTTCCTATCCTGACCACATTCCTTGTTTCTTCCCTAAATATCAAGGCCTAAAATTTCCCAATCCAGTCATACTCTATATTCTGCCCCACAAAGGACTAATAACTACTTGACTTTTACCCTGATTTTCGATGATCACTTAGTAATACATCTTCAAAATTATCGGAAGGAAAAGAGTCATCTTAAACCCATTTCCATTCAAATAATTCCTCATTGATTGGCATGGAAGCTTGTTTGTAATTTCTGGAGATTACAGCCAGAATTTCAACCTTGCCAAATTAGATTGTGTGACTTCTTGACTAGGAACTAATGACCGCTACACTTGCTATCGATGTAGATGATTCGACCATGACACTCCACAACTAAGATTTTTTGAATTGCTCACTAGTCGATACATTTTGTGGAAATATAAATAATTATTGTTTGTGTAGACAGTGTAACTTATGCTAAATTTACTACTTGACGGCTCCTCAGCCCAGGCTATAGTCAACAAGTGGCAGACAACTTTATTTACATGCATCTATCAGAATCTGGAATCGGCCTCTTCACTGGTAGGTTCCCATTGCTGACTTTCTCCTTCCATCAACCCCGCTCTGCACACCATCATCTGTTGTTCGTAGGCATGAAGCTTGTAAAATAGGATGTAAGATGTGCAACAATGATGATTTCAAGACTGTGAATGGCTGTATTGGAAACACCGGTCATGTACCAGTTATTTAAACTCAGGAGTAGTAAGCTTACCAATGAGCCGGATACAATCAATCTGGATGCCAATTTGTCAAACATCAACTTGTAAAGGTATAGTCTGACGCACAGAATATCAGATATGCAACATAACCTTCTAAGACCCATGAGTGGTCAAATCCTATAGAACATTTGAAAATATGCTTTAACTAATGAGTCAAATATGAGCCAGCTCATGAACTAGATTGCTCGTTTCTGACAGCCTGTATTACCGGGTCTCAGCTTGTCAGGGTGGAGCTTGTAAGATGAAAACATAGATATGCAACATAAGAATTCTCAAGACTTTGGATGGCCAGTTCCGCGAGTTCGTGCCGAGTCTGTAGAGCCTCGTTAACATGTCTCCGTGACAAGCAACATGCAATGCTAGCTGTCGATGGCTAGAAATACGAGTCGCCTTAATCTAAAGCTGCATTAATCATTTATTCGTACTTTGCAAAACTAGAATCTTGAACCATCAGCAATCTGAATTGTGCTTAGAAAGCTTTGGTCGTGCAAGAATGTGCCCGATAATTATAGAATATAGAATTGAAAAAGTCACTTTAGGAGAAATATCATCCCTGCTACTACCGACCTATCTCAGACTTCATACTTGGCAGAATGTACCCTCCATCACGAAAACTCACATATACAACTAATTTATATCAAAATCTGTGATATGCATGTAAAACGAGCCAAGCTCACCCGGTCTGATAACTCATTTTTGCTAATGGAGCCGATAGCTTTAAGTCCGCATTTACAAAGTCTTCGTCAAGTTTGAATCAGAAGATCAGAAGATTCATTCCCTTATCAAGTGGCGAGAGTACTTATAAGAATTTTGATGAAATTTGTGCAAAGATATCTCGTATCACAGAGTCTTGGATAGAGAAAATAATTCCGGGTCTCACGAAAGCTTACAATTGAAAATTCATCACTCGACTTAACATTATATCCATCCAATCTCTTCTACCTCTTTTGTATTCTTTATACTTTACCCACCTCGAAACTCATGAGGAGAACGGTTTGGTTATCTAACCCTAATTCTCACTAACCACCCAATAATGTAGTTTGTTCCGATATTCAGTCTTCGGATCCATGGAACCTCTATCAAGAAATACAGGCGAGAAAATTTGTCTTTGAAAATTCAAAAAAGAGAGAAGAAGTTGACCGAATCTAAATTGACCTTTTAGCGTCAAACTTAGATCGGATATAGAGTGTTTTCAGTCTGTCTATTGCTGTGTTGAATGGATTGTTGAGAGGAGTGTGGGTCAGGGCATGAAGATGGCAAGGGGAGCTGGGGATGTAAAAATGCCGACATATGCCAACGTGGGTCTGAGCTGGCGGGGTAGGGTGTAGAGTGGGTGGAAGATGATTTCGACAGGAGATAATTGAGAAGACGAAGGTCAAATTACTTTCAACACACATAACTAGCACTTGAGGCCGAAGGAGTGCGGCTAGCTGTTTGCACGATTGAAGAAGGGATAACGTTGATTATCATATTCTATTGCTTTGTTGCTCATTATTTTGAACCTTGGTGGAAGGCCGAAGAGATACTAGAAAGTTATTCTTATAGAGTTTTAGCCTTTCTTATGGCCAAAGAATGTAAAATTATAATACAAAAATACGGTAAGAAATATATGGGACATGTGAACTGAACACACAAAAGCAAAGCTTACATATCCCGTAAGACAGAGGTCCTTGCCCAGAGTAGCACCTCGATCCATTCCGGACGTTTTATCTCGAGTGTTCGAGACAATTTTTCTACCAAATGCTTTCCTGCGCCTTTTGAGAAACTATGTAATGTACATAAATATAACGCTACTCCATAATGCATAAATATTAGCATTGCTATGTCGTCACCGTTCATCAAAAGGGATACCAAAAAATCGCTGGCTGCCAGTGGCCATGCTATAATGGTAGCGCCTTGTTCTGTTTGAAAGATTTCCATGTACGAGAAGAGTGATGTACAAGCAGTCAAGTATTCATTCTTATGTTCACTTTCAATGGACGCTACGTATGTAGCCATTTCATTCGTCTTATGCAGTATCGTCCTGTTGTTTGAAGTCAGTGAACAGCCTAGTCAAGTCCTAAATTTGGGACCAGATAACCTTTCTACATACTGGATAAATTCTTCACTTTTGGATTGATATTCTGGGAATTTCTCGTGCTGGCTCAGAAATATACCCATGTGCCCGAAAATGGAATTTGTGTTATCAATATGTGTGAGAAGGTCCCTATGAACCGTGTCTTTCGGATTGGATGATTTCTGGATCAATTGATCCCTCCAAGCCTCGAAAGAACCGCTCCACAAGTTACCCCCTATTGTTTGGTCTAAGCAGACTGAGAGCCCCTGAAGTAATTTGCGTGTCTGAAGTAATTCAGCCACAGGATCAATTTCTTCGCCCCTCAACCTCTCTCTCGACAAGGATAAAGAATTTATAACCATGGCCAGGGAACATAGAGATATTGCATCTGAAGCAGATGAGTAATTCTTCAAAGCTTCATTAAGACCAAGTGTTGCACGACTGTGATACTGCAAGGCAGTAGCAACCCAATATTGGGATTTGTCAGTCTCAATAGTTGACATGTGAATAGCGGCGGAGGTTAAAATGGCATGGAGCAGAAATTTATTTGAAATTGAGTGATGGACCATAACATCACAGTAAAACATTATATCTCTCGAGTCTTTGGAAAGAATGACGGATGTAGAGGTTGAATATTGATGCATCAATCTTAGCTCTAGAGCTCTATTGTTATCATCTTCGAATTCTGAAGTTGTGGGCGAAGTCTGAGCCGAGAATCCGCCAAGCAAGCTGCCTTGTGTCTGGCTTGATGGCTGCGAAAGGTAACTGCATGGTTCACCTCTTCTTGCACATATTGCACAAGACGGCCGTGTTTCGTCGCACTGAAATTTCGCATATCAGCGACAGCTCGGTGTAACAATCCAAAAAATCAAATGCTTCATCCGAACACCCCGAACAAAACATTCAGTAGTCCCGAATAGTAGACTACGTGTAGATTTTTGGTGTCTAGAGGTACCTCCATGTTCAAAAGCGGCTCATTATTCAAATGATTCAAACAATTCATGCCACTGGAACGTGCTATTTGAGTTCTGAAATCTCAGTCATCTTTTTATCGGACTGCAGTCCGGACTATTGGAACTCTGATACAAGCAAAAATTGTGCTTCAGGAGAATAGAAAGCGAAAAGCAAAACCATTATCAGCAAGTAAAGAAATGAGACAGACTGACCTTTACCCGTCTCCTTTTGCATTGTGTGCAGCCATTTGAAGACTTGGTATGCGCTCGTCGTTTGGACATAGAGTTGGGTAGCATGAAAGGTGGGAATGTTAAGCTTATTTGTTAAAAAAAATCGTGATGTGATATACGAAGAACGCGAAGGAATGTAGTTGAAAATGGACCTTTATCCACATGGGGCGGAAATGATTGCCGGCGCTGGCGATTAGGTCAAGGCAAGTATTAGCTGAATACCCACACCGGCGGTGGCGAAGCCAGTTTAGCTTTAGCACTAAGAGGCTGTGCTTTTGTAATGAAGGACGCTGCCGCATTGCATCAAATCTTGAAATTTTTGAATCGACAATGCTTCATACACATTCATACAACAAATTGCGAATTTAACGTACGCTTACTTCTAGCTACAATGATTCCTGTAGAAGTGGGCTGTGTTTGTGATGTTATATCTTTGATATTCACATGCTCACCGCTTCCTTGCTTGGACATTGACGGGGAAGTTCTGCCTGTGAAAATCAGCGGTGAAAGACGGAAGCGGAAAGAATAGACCTAAGGGGGCTCTTTCCACAGAATTAGCTATCTAATAAGTGGGGTTATAGGAGACCATTTCTCGTATCAACTTCCTCTCTGTGAGACATTGAAATATCACGTGGTAGTGAGGAATATACATTGGTTAAATATCCAATTAGAAGCTGATATTGTCTTAGCTCTGTCTACTAGCTCCACGCTACTTCGAACGTCATATTTTAACTTCGTATTTAATTTTGCCATGTGTATTTGAAAAATCTGCTTAGTAACCCCTTTCCAATTTACCCCCCTTCATGCATTCGGGTAAAAGCAGAGAAAGAGGAAAGAAGAACGGTTTGTTTTCACACAACTCAGGAAGTCACTATGGAATGTTGCAACAGATGGAACCATTCACTTGTCATTTTTGACAGTTGAAGAGCTGAGAAACTGAGTCGAGATAAAAAGCAAATTGAAACCTTCTTCGAACTTTAAAAGGAGGTTGGAGTACTGCTTTCAATTAAAGATAAGATTAAGAGCCGATCTAGTCTTGTAAGATCTTACATTAGGCTTGATTCAGACTGCGGTCAGATTACGATCATAGAACGATCATTTAGATTAAGCTTTTTTGACTCCATTCTTCAGCCGGTGTCAATGAAATGACGTCTATGAAGCATGTTTCCTTTGTAACCTCTTCTTCCATCCTTGAATAATATTATATCTGCTGTGTGGGAATCCTGTTAATTCTACTTTAGCACCATGGTTTATAACACTGAGAACATAACAATCTGAAGGAGTGAAAGATCAATGTATTGTATCTCGCACTGGGGGTCCGAAAGGCTTATGCCGCGAGCCTATCCCTCGTTTACTCGAATCCTTAGATATCACAAAATATCCCGCGACAAGGCAGCATCGATGTGATTCGCGGATCTCCAACAAAGCTACCACAATATCTTATGGTAGGAATACACTACATGTCACCAGATACCAGAACCATACGTTGACAACCGGACCGAGTTGCCTTGAAAATACCAGCCCTTTCAAACACTCCTATCCAACTACATTCGACCTATAATCAAAGCAACCTCAATACTCCGTACGCCTGGCAGCTTTGCCATGGTAGTTGCAGAAGGATTCTATCCCCAGGGAATTTGATTCGTTTGTATGGAATACTAATCTAGACACTGAAAAGGTTTTCAAACTTTTTAGCAAAGGTGGGGATAGCCCAATTAGCTTTGCCCACATGTGTCCATTTCCAATGAAAAATCGTACGATCGAGTGTTGAGAGCTTGAATTGAAAGATGCAAGAAGCAAATTTCATATTCTAGCGCATTGTACAATGACGAAGTCGGGAATTGATAGAAATCAAGGTTTCTTCTAAGCATTACGGAATATTTCAGTTACTTCAGAGTGAGAATGAACAAAGTTACATAAACATATCCCAAGATTTCTCGCATAAAGTCTAATTAATCGCAAAGTATAAATCACAGAACTTTCACATAAAAGTTAAATATGAAGAGCAACACAAATAGGATAAAAGAACTTAACAATCAATAACCTTGAAATAATTTACAATGTTCAATCCCTTTACTTCCTTACTATTATTCATTTTGTGGTTCCTTCTCTCACATTCTTTTCAAAAACACGGGAAATTCCCATCCGAGAGTGAAACCATGTTCAGAATTTGATTGTGACGAATTGATATTAATCGAGTAAGGGGAGACTAGAATAAAAAAGCAGGCTATTGAACGACTATGAATAATAAACAGAAATACCCTCCAAACGCCGCAACTCCAGAAGTGTCAAACAACCCCGCCCCCCGAAATACTGCTTGACCAACTCCATGTGTCAACCCCCAACTGAATCTCTAAATAAAAACGCAAACGCTTAGAGATTGATACCTCCGAATAATGAAACGCTAAAAGATTGGACGTATCTCTAAGAGATTCATCGGTCAATGCTATAGAAAATATGACTCCTTATCCCTGCAAACCCCCAGAATTCCCTAATATCTATCATGCAGGTTCTAGCCCCTCCAGCGACTGGAACGCTCTAACAACTCCGACGCCTTATTATTCGCAACGCTTTAACACCTATCACACATACTAACTTCCTCGCCCTTGCCTTATCTATGTCCATTAGTGCCATTGGTCTTACCATTAACCTTGGTAACCTCCTGAGTCTCTCCAGGTACAGGACCCAAACGTCCATATTGCCACTCTGGAAGAGTCATGCCAGTCTGCTCATGGATGGTGGACATGAGTGGAGGAAGCATCTGGTACATATTGCGAATACTGTCCATGCCACCCATACCGATCCCTTGTCCTTCAGCAGAGCTGCCTTCATCATTGCCACCAGCCTGTGCACCAGTGTTCCAGATCGTCATCTTGGGGTTCAAACCACGAACAGCCTCGGCGTTGGCTTTGGCAAGGTCCTGGTAAGTACCACGCTCGATCATGAGGTATTGCATAAGTCCCTGTGGACCACCCATAGCCTTGCTCATATCTGCGTATGCGGCGGCCATGGCACTCATACCAGCTGCCTCTTTTTGCTTCCTCAAGAGGGCTACCTCCGCTGCTTTGGATTCGGCGATAAAGTTAGCTTCGGCTTCCAATTTGATTCTGTAAGCTTTGGCTTCAGCAGCCTTCTGCTCGCTGTAAAGCTCAAACTCTGCACGGGCCTTCTCTTTATATGCCTTGGCATCAGCCGCCTTCTGCTCACTGTAGACTTTGGCGTCGGCACTCTTCTGCTCAGTATTGGCTTTTGCAAGTGCGGCCTGTTTCTCACTATACATCTTAGCATCGGCAGCCCTTTGTTCAGCGTTGGCCTTTGCTTCCGCTATTTTTTGCTGGCTATAGTATTCGGCATTTGTGCGGGCTTGCTCTTCGTAGTTTTTAGCATCAGCAGCTTGTTGCTTAGCTTCACGGGCAATCGTAGCCTTGACAACGTCACTGGCACGAAGACGTTCAAGCTCTGTGAAAGCACGTTTGACCTCAACCTCTTTGCGGAGTTCTTCGTCGCGAACTTCGGTGGCACGTGTGGCTTCTTTAATCGTTCAATTTGTCAGTTCATTGCATGTTAAATCAATCGAGTCTCTCTCGAAGATTCTTGATATCCTATTCCCTTTGCAAGATCTGTGATTCAAGACTTTGAATTGCTACTTTGATGACCATTCTTTCGATATCCTCATGGAGAATTCGAGCGTCAGGGTCTTCAAGCTTCAGACTTTTCAAGGCATTGGAAATTTCTTAGAGGAATGTATTAGGAAAAAAGATCCTCCAGAAAACAAAATTAAATATCACTTACCGATTTGAGCAACGTTAACATCACGGCTGTAAACAGTTTTGCGGGTTGCAAGTGTAGCTTCAGCTCGAGCCTTCTCACTGTCACGTTCTGTTTTCTGAACTGCGGTCTCGGCTTGAACCTTGGCGAGCTCTCGATCCTGTTCTGCCCGACGCTGGGCCTCTCCAACAGTACCCAGTCGTTGAGCCTCTGCTACATCGATACGGGCTTGGTTAATGGCACCCTCGTGGGCTTTCTTGCTGAGAGAGGCAAAGTAATTAGAGCCTGGAGCATCTTTGAGTTCTTTCACGTTGGCGTTGTAGATTCTAAGGCCGAATTGACCTAATTCAGATTGAATGTTCTTGAAGATGTCCTTCTTGAATGCCTCTCTCTCGGTAAAAATCTTCTCCATTGACATGGAGCTGACGAGAACACGGGTTTCACCTTCGATGATACCGACAACAATCTTTCTGAGATGGGCGCCAGCGTCACCGTCATTGCTTTCGCCTTCAGCCAAGAGCATTGCGAACTTCAAAAGCGCGTCGTCGCCATCCTCTGCAGCGCTCTCGTGGTTAGAGTCAGCGGTACGGGCATTATCGCCTCTGCGGTTGACATCGGGGCCAATCGTGAATACTACAGGAATGGCCAACTGAAGTTTCTCCTTTGTCATAGCTTGAAGTGACAACTCATAGTCGCGAGGTTGAATGTTGAACCTTCGGACCTGGAAAGCATTAGCAGTGCAGTATGAGAGAATGAAAATCCACCCACCTTTTGAAAGGGCCAAACAAAAGCACTCTTGCATATTTTGACAGTCGCGATCTTTGCGCCAGTGATGGCGAGATACTATTAGAAGTTAGGTAAGTTGTTTTTAAGCGAATTAGGAACAAGTTCAAACCTCATTGGGAGAAGCAATTTGATACATGATGATTGATATGTGATTTTTCTTCGGACAATTGAAATCCTATCGAGGGGGGTCTTGATAGACTTTATAGACTTTCGAAGAGGGAGGGATACTCTGTGTCAAATAATCAGTGGTTGAACTAGCACATTGAATATACTGAACTATGCCTGATCAGTCGATAGATGTGAATACTAACCTGAGTGCGGGATTATTTAGGGCTTCTGGAATACTCCTAGAAGTTCTCCGAGATTGTCAAATGCACTGATAGTGAACTCTCAATTGTTAGAGAGCTCGTGATCTCTTGCCAAGGCGGATAATATAATGGTGTAAATATTGGTAAATGTGCTGATGAAATTGAAGAGTTCTGATAGGTATCGGTAGATGTAGGAGATGAAATGTTGTGGTTTAATTGGAAGAAGAGAGGGGCTGATGTATCAGTACCTAGATAGTTCCTTCTAAAATGGTCTGACTCTTATTTGCCCAATACTAATATACGATGGTATAGATCAGCTGATCAATTAATCTCTCTCGGGAATAAATGAGGTTATAAAGGCGAAGGCACTAGTATTTAGACGAGAGAACAATATGGAAATGGCAATTTATAAGTGTAACAGAAAGGAGTAGCGAGCAAGAAACGTCGAACAGAAGATCAAGAGCGACTTTATATAGATTAAAATCAACTCGCCAAGCTGAGAGCGCCATCAATAGGCAAGACATGTTCAAGGCATATAGAACATCCTCACTGAGGTATTTTCGTAAATTTGTGGTGAATATTTCGTCAAAAGGCAGGGCGACAGCGGGATAGGATGCATCAACAATTGAGGAGCAATTTGATGTCAAACTCTTTGGATTGACAAGGGAGCCTCATCTAACCAATAGCGTTAAGGACGCAATCCTCTCGACTCAAAATGATAATGTTACACTGCCGCCATTCCGACCATGTAGAGTAAGAACTTGGCCCTTTCGGACCAATCTTAAACCTACACATTGACTATTCCTTCACTTGTGGATTCGGACAAAGTGAGATAAACAAGACAAGAATATTGTGGTGGGGAATACTGACGAGGGCATTGGGCATTGAAGGGAGGAGCAGTGCTCAAAGAAGTTCAATCCCCGCAATATCAAAAAACCTTAATAGTCAAACCATAAAGTACCTAGATAGATAAAATTTTAAGCTTATCGGCTGTTTGACCGCAAATAGAAATAATTTTGCGAAATCGGCAAACGGCAAATTTTGACGCAATTCTGACACTTTGGCAAGGCTTGCTGGGAATCCCAGCCTGGGATGCCGAGCCCCTAAATTTGGTGATCTTCCTCGGATCCACTCAAGACTTTCTAGCGAGCTTCTAGAAAGTCTCACCTGACCTCAACAGCCCCACACAGCCATCATCATACCTTACCTCAGTACCTACTGAATGGCACTAAAAGTGTCTATCCCTGGACCAAGGTCGACGAGGCAGACAACTTTAAATGGCTACCTTATTCCCGCACATTTCAAAGCCTTGCTGTGCATATTAGGCAGCTAAATAACACAAGTTTCTTGACATGGGGTGTGGCACAGCCGAGTGAGTTGTCCGAACAGCCGACCTAACCAATCCGTGAGATCGCAATTCATTTGGGTCCGAATGAAGATTCCGAAATTTTGAGGAAATTTTTGAGTCACATCAGATATGATAATTCGCAAGAACCAAATATTAGATCAAGAGAAGTCATATACATCATCGATTGTTGATAGGCTTTCTTCCTAGAGGATCCGGTCTCGTAACTATTGGACCACTAAAATTTACTAACACTTAGTAACACTTCTTTTGACTCTACCAAGATTGTGAATTGCTGCAGAAGCAATAGAGTGAGCGATAATCGGATTAACAAAATCGGACGTACGAGAAGGCTCGCCCACGTATCCTCGGCAGAGAGAGAACCAATACGTTCCTTCTCACAACCAAACCTTGATCACTTCAGCCGCATCAAAAGGCATCATACTTTTGTACCCAACTGTCAGTATGGATTCTAAAATTCAAATACACGATCAAGACGATGAACCGGCTCCCCCATCATACATCGACTCTCTGTCATCATCGTCGGTACCTCCTGCAGCATCGAAGACTTCGGGACCTTCCGTCCTCCCATCTACGTCCACCTCCTACGGTACCCAAATCCAATCGCAGTTGAACCACCTCAGAACCCAATTCAGCTCTATCCAAACCCAAAAGTCTCTTCTCGAGCACGCACAAGAAGAGAAGATTCTTTCTCTCCTTACAACTCAAATACAAATCTATCTATCTGAGTTTGCGAACACAGGTTTGAGGAAAGGAACGTTGCTATTAATCCCAGCACACTGTGTCCAAAATGAAAAGGCACAACCGCTGGAGTTTGATAGAGAGAATCCTGGATATGAAGTGTTTGTGGAGATAGGAGATAAGGAGAGTCTTAATGGTGGATCATGGTTTTGGGAGGATGAAGACATGGCAAAACGACTAGCAGAGGCTTTGAAACCCCGTCCAGAGCTACCTCCCAGACAAGTCGTTTCGAAACAGAATTCTAAAAAGGTCGCTCCCAGCCCAGCAGTAAACATTAGCAGATTTTGGGGCAGGAAGTCGAGTTCGAAGAGCGACGAAAAACCTGTGTTGGTCGAGGATGTGAAAGTTAGTTCAAATATTCTGGAGCCAAGAGACAAAGTACATATGAAAGTGGATGCAGAAGAGGTTGTTTTTGAATATGAAAATAGTTTTGGCCTTTTTGAAACCCAACGAGGATATGGTATCATACTTCATTTCAAAATTATCACCACCAGAGAGTAGGTAATAATTCATAACAGAAAGATTCAGAGATGCTCTTCTCCAATGTTTTTGAAACCACGATTTGAAATATCTAAAATGTCTCAGACAGTATATTATCGTCTGTGGTGTTAAGTGTAACTGCAATGTTGATCATTGGTGCTGATGGATTGTTATTGTTTATGTGGACAAAATAACATTGATATACAGATCGAAGGGCAAATATATGTAAACATCCAATGCCATTGGAGAAATTTCATGGTCTGAAATGCTTATACAATTCAACATATTGTTCTGACGGGGTATCTTAACATAGAGCGACATCACAAAATCATGCATAATGATTGAATGCAATCTAACTTCGACACAGTCCCGTCAGTGATTGTAGTTGACATATAGAATGACCATTTTATTGATAAGATGGAAAATTTGAGCGAGTATATAACCTAGAAATTTGTTCTAAACTTCAGGAAGATCGGGGGAGGGCGCTGGACAAGGTCCGACCGAACAGACGAGAAGGAGCTGCGCGACGGCGAAATATAAAGAGAGCTTTGGTCTGAATGCTAGCTTGATCGGGGGCTACACTCTTCTCCTGTTTCTGATTGTAATTGTGACAAAGGGAGAAAGGGGTTAGCCCCCCCATTCACAAGTGATACTTCTCGGGCTTGGTTTTGCCTTTGAGTTCCATATCAATATCAAGGCCATAATTAATGGCTTGCTGAAGTTGCTGAGTCGATAGAGTATCAAGCAGACCACCCTTGATTTTGATTTCCATGTTGGAAATGCCTTCATGGATAGTTGCAATCAAGATGTCCGAGTAATAGCAATCTCTATCGTAAGAGGTCATGTTTCCTGTGCCGTGGTCGATGTCTGCACCTTGTGTTAAAAAGCACCTCACCATGTTATAATCGCGGTTCAGAGGGGCAGTTGTTAGAGGCCAAATGTTTTCCTTTCCGTTGATATAAAGAGTTGCTAAATGAGGGTCTTCTCTAAGGAAAAATTCGACACACTTAACGTTGCCGGAGTAAATTGCCGAGTAGAATGCAGATCCTCTGGATTCTTTATCCAGGGATGCACCACGTGCTCTGACAAGCTTTAAGTGTTCACCTAATCCCAGCTGCCCTGGGGGGCCTGGAAACGTTCAACAATATAGTGGATCAGCGAAAGACCAGCGCTAGTAGAATAATTGTATGACCAGCATTTATCAATGTCATATATTGCGGGGTCATTTATGATTGATGAGTAAAGTTCAATAGGAGGATTCCAACCCGACAAAGCTAGAAACAATGGCCTTTGCATCGTTTGATCGATACTCGATTTGGTAGGATATGACAGGACTAGCTTGACATCCCTTGTTAGATATGAAGAAAGATATCTGCTCCGTTCTGTCATAATAGCGTCCAGAAGTCGAGCCCGTATGCTCGGCTCAAAGGCTCCATCGCGTGCCAAAATTAACCCAAAAAGATCCTGCGGCAGCATTCCCGGGATCCAATTTTGCGCGGCAGTGATCAGGGCTGCATTTACCACAGCTTTGTTGTCGAGAAGAAGACTTATAATATTTTCCCGGTTGTTCTCGAGGGCAATTTCTAAAGCGCTTTTGATTTGCTCATCAGAATCGATATCATTAATATTGGCGCCAGCATTTATTAGAAGCTCCGTCTGTATGATTAAACAATTATCAGCCCATGTACCTATCCAATCCATCCGGAAATGGGAATATTAAGTCTATAAAAAGAAAAAGTGGGACGGAAAGAAGAAAAATCCTCAACGTACTATTTCGTATTCTCCGTTGCTAATTGCAAAAGTCAACGCGGTTTCTTTTCTCCAAAACTGATTCAATTCAGACTGTGATAGTGAAGTGGCCAAAAGAGCTTTAGAAATGTCAAGAAGGCCAAGACCTGATGCGATCATGAGCGGTGAAATAGTGTTCACTTCTTCGAAATCATCTACTTTCAGCACGTTCCAAATCGTATAAACGATACCCTGGAGGTGTTTTGGAGGGTACTTCCCTCCTGAACAAGCTCGAAACCATATAGACTGCCGAACTGTTGGTGAGCATAAATCAATGATGTTTCACACATCAATATAAGAGGAAGATATCTCTCAATGTTTCATCCAATAGTTTGATGCATATTTCAGAAACTGAAATTGGCCTTCATTCGAGATGTGTGGTTGGCCTTCAGGCAATGTTATAAAGCACCGGGCTTCGGTATTAATCTCGGAGAAAGTGTTCAGATAGACGTATGAGACAAAAATCTGAGTCAATGTGGACTGAGAATCGTATGGATGGAAGCTGTGTCTCCATCCTGTTGCTGCAAGGCTCGAGTACTTCGCTATCAGGAATTCTTTCGCGGTCTGGTGAATAAGATATACTCTAGAATCGGAAATAGAAACAAAAAGACCACAAATATCCCGAATTATTTTGGGAAATAGTTCGGGATCCTCAAGCTCGATATCCTCAAGAGACTGAGATCCGTCGTAGGATTCATCTATATTGAGGGCAATGTTAAGTTCATCTAGTGCTAATGGTCTCTCTGCACCGATCAAAATGTGAGTAACTTAGTGGCCTCTTGCTTATCAGGACTCTTATTCAGGATCGCCTGATAGCTGTTCCAAGAAATGGTCAGTACATAAAACTACATGATATGTTTGAAATAAAGGAGACAGCATGGCACCGTGTGTGGGTCAATAAAAATTCCGAGAGTAGGAAACACTTACGCCTCGTCAATCGTAGAAAGTAATTCTGCGTCTAGTATTCTTTCAAATGTCTTTGATTGTCTACTAGCTTTGGCTCGAAGGCGTATCGTATCCATGATAAGATATAGCCAGAGATATGTTCGATGTTCTATGTCCTTCAGTCGAGAGCGAAGCCGAGTATCCGCTTTTGAGGGGAGTTTGAGCTTATCTACTTCAGCATCAATGACGAGATTGATTTCCTCCTTTATTGTTGCCGTAGTATCCTCACCTGCCAAGCGGATTCCTGAAAATATATCCGTGAGACTTTTAAATTACTCTTCAATGTCATAGTAAGGCCTACTTGTGATAAGAAATTTTACCTTCAAGTTGGGTGGGCCGGTATAAATTTTCGAAGTTCTTGAATCAACAGTTACGTGTGATTCAAGTAAGACATCTGAGAGACTGGAGCTCGAAGAATGAGCAACGATATCAGGGACAGTAACCCTATACATTGCTTCCAATTGTTTAAGAAAGAATTTTCGTTCGGAAGCGTCGCACTCGTCTAGAGCATCCAGTACAAATATCATATTTCTGCTGCTTGGGCCCATAGATATGTCTTTCATGATATCCCATATTCCATGGGCTAAATTGGCGATTTCGATATTGTTCTTTGCCCAACTAGACTAGGTGTATACTAGAAGATGTTTTTGAGACAAATATTTGATGTAGCAAGGCAGCAAGGGCTTTCGTATGACTCCGCTGCTCTTTCGAGATGTCCTTGAAGAAGAAGTAGCAGATGTCCGTATTTTGGTCTGATGCGACAAGGTTGTCATCAATAAGCGCTTTTGAAAGAACACTCTTGCCATAGCCTGGGTCTGCCGAGATCCAGAGAACAAAAGGCCCATTTCTTTCTTTCCAATCGATGAATGTGGGGTGCTCAAGCACCCATTTGCAAGTTCCTGGGATGCGAGAGGGATTTTGATCTTTTTGCAGTTCGTACAGATTCCCATTTCAAAAGGACTGAAAGCACTCCTGGCACTCTCTGGCCTTCTGTGAGGATTTTGACTCATCCAACGCCTTAGCTAGCAGGGTCTGTTGCTTTTCAACTGTCTTCCGGTTCAAATCACGATCAATGGTATAGATCAAATCTCCACATTGGTGATCGAGCTCATTCATTTCCTTAAACATAGTTGTCCAGTTATTAAGTTTCAAGGCATCTCGAAAATATCCGGTGACGGAGTTTCCGCAAAATTGGACAATCACTCGAGCTTCGTAAAGTAAAATTTTAGTGTATACTTGGACTATGGCTTTCCTTAGCTGCAGCTTTACAGCACTGCTCCGATGCTCATCAATACTTGTTGGGTCCCAGATAGAGTCTTCAAGGAAAGCATATCGATCTATGAGTGGTGGGATCTTTTCTAGCCCTTCACGACAGCCCGCTTTCTCTGTGATAGGATTGATTAATTAATCACTTTGCAATCTAGAAAAAAGGCCGATTTCCTTATACATAAAACTGTAGCATACTAACATTGAGCTATTATCGAACACAGTCAGGTGTAAATAGCCACAAATGATAGGACTAAGGAATGACTTTCCAATCTTTGCAAGGATAGACCCTCTATAGACATAGTGACATGTTTTCATGCATGAATAAATGAATATACCCACTTACAGGGAGAAAAATGGAGACGCCAGCCCAAGCTATAGCAGCATGTGGCTCACTCTCAAGAGTAGACCCAATAAAAGTCTTGGCTGCTATCACAACTTTGACAACTTTTTCAATCTTCTCCCCAGATCGACTTGAGGGAATTGTAAATCCGTCCAGCTTTGCCTTCATCAATTCTATCAATATGTCATTGAATACTGGGGCATCTAGTATAGAGCTGCTGCCAGGCGTTGTATTTGCTTCACGGACAAGAATTCAAGAGTAATCGTCTATCTAGAAAAAGGCCAAGTTAGCAGAGATCGAACTTTAATTGAGATTTGAATTCATCCCCACGATACCGATGAAGTTTTCCTGAAGGAATGAAAAGACTCACCAATTCCGGCTCCTGGGGTTTTAAAGTGTCACAGGCTTGTAGCCAGAGATCCTTCGACTTGTACAATTGCTTGGTCCCATGGGATTTGGTTCGGACAATTGGGATGTTGGTTGCGGATTCCGGCTCGCGTGAAGATTGAACTCCCGCAGTGAAATTAGCAGCATTACTAGTGGCTCCCAGTAGACTTTCGGAAGTAGAAGTCGATGGAGAAGCAGATGTAATGGTGGATTCTACAAGCTGTTTGACAACACTTGGTGACTGACGAGAATTGTACTTGGTGGGCTCCCTACGTAGAGTCCTTTACTCGTTGGAATTTGTCCCTTAACCCCATGGTATCTACAAGATCCCATAGATGTGCCTACAGTTAGGAGCCACAAGTTTGTCGAAACGGTGGCGACGATGGTAAATATGTTTCTCAATATCATGAACAGAAACAATTGCGATGTTGTGGTGGGGCTTATCAGCAAGGCTCATTTAGCCCCCAACTATGTAGGATATACCCATCGTGATTAGATACAGACTACTGTCGGACAAGGGAGCGAACCCCTCTGGGAGCGAACCCCTCTCAGAACCAGTAACTTTGAAGTGGCTGGTTGCCGTCGACAAATATTATTGTCGCGATCTGGTTTTGATATTTTTGAGGTTGTGAATAGTCGGTTCAAGTCCGCAGATTGAAATGCACAGACCGTCTCTTCAATTTTGTAAGATTACGAGCTTAATGACAAACTTTACTTTTGCACACATGGAATCGCTTCCAAATTTATAGGCCAATGCAAAGAACGAGAAAGTGCTCGTAGTCATAATACATACTGACTGGTCCTTGGTATATACACGGAGATATAAATTAAGTCCCGCAGTATGATACTTTCATAGCATGCAGTGGGTACGTAAGCCACAGCAACGGCAGCGTCAACAGCCGCGTGTGTACTTCTCCACAATTGGGACCTGGCTGCCATAAGGTTTGCAAGCTTTGGCTTGGGAAGCTTAGCTCTTTTGTATAACCTCATGTTTGTCCTCATGATGCGATACTTTATTTTTAATCTGTGTATCGTCTTCCTATCGCTCAGCAAGCCGTGTCACTATGTGGAACTCCTTGCCAGAAAAGCGCCGTTTTGTTGTTATTTTTTCATCCATCACAATCATTATACTTTTCGGCCTTGGATCTGAGTACCGGTACTCATATCTTGATCGTCAAACACTTTTCCCTGCATTCGAAAAGTCAACTCTACCATGGATTGCTACTTCCAGTACTTTTTGGGCTGCGTTCGCTCCACTATTGGCAGTTGCTGCACCGCGATGCTCACCCCCAGAGCTTAGTGGGAAAGCATATTCCATGAATATCGACAAAAGAAGAGCCGCGAATCATATTGTCATGGAGGAAAAGGATATCGAAATCATGCGACGTTCCCATACTTGGTTCGTTGATCAACTTATGCAGAATGCCCCGAAGTTGGAATTTGAGGATGGAACCCAGGGTATTGTTACATCTGCAGGAGGTGATTATTTCCCACCACTTCTCATCAGTCTTCAATTCCTTCGCCGCACTGTATCTAAACTACCCGTCGAAGTCTTCCTCGCCTCACCGGATGAATACGAACCATTGGTATGCGAGGCAATTCTCCCTTCATTAAACGCGAAATGTCTGATTCTCTCTGATATTATCGATCAACACGAGCTGCCGTTCTCTTTCTCGGGATACCAACTAAAAGCTTTTGCAATAATATTCTCATCCTTTGAATCAGTTCTTTTTCTCGATGCAGATAACTTCCCTGTCTATTCCCCCGACGATTTATTCACATCCACACCTTTCACATCAGAACATCTTGTCCTGTGGCCAGATTGCTGGAGCCCAACACCCTCGCCAACTCTTAGTAAGATAATTGGTCTTGAAGGATCCATCCTAAGCAATCGCTCTACAATCGAAGCTGGACAAATCCTAGTCAACAAGGCACATCGAACCGAGGCCTTGCTACTCGCAGCATACTATAATGCCTATGGTGATTATTATTACCACCTGATGACTCAAGGAGGTGCAGGAGAAGGCGACAAGGAAACGTTCTCAACGGCTGCCCTCGTTCTTGGAAATAGTTTCTACACCGTATCTCAGTTACCTCGTCCCCTTGGTTCACGCGGGAATGTTGCAGCAATTCTTCAAGCTGACCCTATGGAAAATATAAGCTCAAGAGGAGAGGAAATCCCAAGACCATTTTTCATCCATGCAAGCTGGCCGCCGAAGCTTAATCCGCTACACAATTACCAAGGTTCGAGGCAATGGGGTAGTGAAGAACACTCATTAAGCATATTTAATGGGTTAGATGCTGAACGCACAGCCTGGGAATACATGGTACAAATGGCATGTGATGAAAACATTGTCTTAAAGAACTGGGGGAATAAAACAGAGAAAGCGGTCTGTGAGCAGACCAGGGGAAGCTTCAAGAATATGTTTGGAGAGGAACATAACAAGTTAGGCGGGTGAATGAAGATTGAGGAACCCAGCTCCGCTATATGTATGATATTCACATGGTGAAAATCGAAGCGATGTCCCAGACAATGTGAGCCTCGGTATAAAACTTCAGCTAATGATTGAAAGTTCAGTTGTGTAGAAAGCCTCTACACTTCGAATGAGCAAGTCTAGTCGTATAATTAATGTAATATTTATTAACAGCTACACGCTCTCATCACAGCGAGTCTACTTAGAAGCTTCTAGTCACTTCGCCTGTAAGAAGGTACACGAAAATAAAACACGCAGCAAAATCTTTTCGTGGGTTGCTGATTAACCTCTATGGAGAAAAAAGTTTCGAACACCGTCTGCTCGACTCTGCTACTTGCAGGCCATTCGAAAGTCTTTGAAGCTCAGGATATCTAGTATTGGGACCCCTTGCTTGATATATCAGAGAATTCAGGAATGAAAGTCCTGCACCAAGATCCGGGCCCATGACTGAGCCCATAACTGAGCCCATTAGATTGCATCCATATTCACTGGGCTAGATCGAAGAAGTGGCCAGCATGAGCGATTGTGAGGATAGGACTTCCCAACGCCATTTGAACTCCGAATGATTTCCCAATATTCAATTTAATCCTAGGGTCCGAACTAATTCGATTTCCATCATCTGAATGAGTGATACTCTGTGCATCTCAAATGTCGCTGGCCCATACCTCGTAGTCTAAAACATCCGCTCAAGTCACTTCTAAGTTCATTCATCAAGTGATTCATTACTTGTCATTCTGCAAGACAATTTTCTGCCCATCTCAAAAAGAGACCTGAAAGCCCAGCAGTTTCTTACTGTAACCATCGGCGTAATGCTACATAATGATTAGGCAGCAGCCCCATTGATATTCTATTGTACTCAGACAAAGGGTCTCTCCCAATCAAATTCTCTTCATATCATGCTCCAAGATTCTCGTCAGTGGCTTGCAAACTCCATCATACTGAACTTCCAGACTGGACAGCTTACATTCATTATCTGGGCCTTTCCCTCTTATTTTATTTCCTCACCATCATCGACTTCCTAGCTTGGATACGCCGCAAAGCACATGTACAAGGCCCGTAATTTCATAGCTATGACCTCACTCCATCGGTACTTCATCTCAATCTCAACATCATTTGCTGCCAAGAGAAAATTACTTCAACGGGAACAAGCAAATTATGCAAGGTTAAATACATTTACTAACGGTTTATCTTTTTTAGTTAACCTTATGCAACGGCATGAAATGAGGATAGGAATGGGAGTTTGTTTGAAAACTTGAGAATTGCCAACGGAGGACGTATCATAGAAACATCAAATATCAGGTACATTGAACATGTTTTATTTGAGTTGCAGTAAGCTATTGTTGAACAGAATCGTAGCTAACATCGGTAGTCAGTCAATCGCGAACCATGCAGTTGTCTCGTTGTCTTCCGCATGGAATGAACCACTCTCAACCGTTTCCTGTTCCAAAATGCCATGCCAACCTTTTATAGTCTGCTCTTCTAACCCTAGACTGTACTCTGCTCTCTGAATCAAGATTGTGATGGTATCCGATGAGGCTATGCAACTTTGAAATATCAGCCAGTTCCCAAAATCTTCTCTACTGTAAAAAAAATACTCATGTAGAATATGCAGGTAGTCCATGATTGTTAAACAATCCAGATGATCCCGGTAACAATCTTTGTCGTTCTCCTCCAGTACCATAGCTGTCTTGTTTCGGAGCCTGATCCGCATTGATAGACTTAAGCTAACGTAGCAGATAAGCTCCGGTTATTAGTCCGAGCATGCAAATTACGGCAGAAACAAAGACCAAAGAGCCTATGATAACTATACATGTCAGGATGGCGACTAGTATATAGAAGAAGTCTCTCAAAATTTCCTGCACCGCGGATAAACTCTGGTCGGCACAGCACTTTGCGCAGTCGCAGATGTCTGGGAGAGCCCTGTCTCACAGATCTATGTTAGGCCTTTACGAATATCCTTTGCCTAGGTAATCGTCAGCAAGTTGTTTCACCATCTCCTCGAGAAAAAACTTTACATATCTTAACAGAATTTTTAGTCAACAATGACTGGCATTATGCCTTGATTCCATCCTCTTGTCTTTCCTTTCCTGCCAACGACTGCGTGGAATTTGTCTTTAAATTGTTCTCCCATTCCTTATTCTCCATTTTCGCCTGGATAAATATAAATACCAAGGCTAATATGGCTATTAATGAACCAATAACAGTAAGTCCTATGACAGTCCACGCCATGATAATGAGGAACTTGTACCAAAATTCCTCGCCAGCACTGTGTATATGCTCCAAATGGCTTGAGCAGTGCCAGTTGTCAGAAGGGGATGGCACAGTGCTATTCTGTGGGCTGCTAGAAAGCGGAATTTGTGCTTTACAATGCAGGTGATATTGATGGGTGACATGATGGAGATTTGTGAATCGAGTAGAATGGTTTCTCTTGTTGCTGTCAGGTTCTGTCGTTACACACGAAGTTTTGAGGAAAAAGAAGTGATTTTTTGTATTGGAATTCTAAAGTCTATAGATGGACTTTTCAGTTGGTGTTCGTGATAGATTGTCCCTAGATGCGATGATGTTTTTGAAATTTAAAATATGTTAATCGCAGATTTCTGATGATTTAAATATTGAAAATTTGAATCGTACAGCCATCGTAAAGGCTCATTCACTACGCTCAATTGGTGCGTTCCGTCATACGGTAGAGGGCTTTAATCTTACGAACAGTCAGGTGAGTCTATCGAACAAATCCAATTCACTCTGATGAGAGTAGAAATCTCCAGGCTCTCGCTTGATTTGACGTACCTACCTATTGTCTAAAATACTAAAAGCTCACAAGCATTGGCGGGTTGAGCTTATGTTTCGTTAGATCTCGGAATTGAATTTCACAATTAATAAAACCATTACTTCGCTTAGCTTAGATATACAAAACTATTCTCATCTAATTCACTTCAAGAACATAAAGTCGGAGGTTGGATTATCATGAGACTTCTCCCATTAATGTATCATACTCTTTGATACCTCAAGAATGCCTGCCGGCAACCCCTTGCTAGGAGTAAAACTCGGCGCTCATTCATCATCAACAGCCCTGACCTCTATTACCACATCAATCTTACTAGTGAGAGAGCCTCAAAGATCCTCATGTGGTAAGGCTGTCTTCATATCTATTCCTTTGTAAGAACATGAGCTCTGTATGCATATTAGAAGATTCCAGAAGCTCCATCTAAAGTGATACTCGCCGATTCATTTCCTTTTGTCAGCAGCAGCTTTTGCTTCAGTGCTTTTCATCTGCTGTCCATGGTATGAGAGGGAAAATCTAACCGTGCGGTGATAAAAAGCCACGATACCAGCAGTAGAGAGAACGGGAACGATAATATACAAATGATCTTTGTTGTATTGATAGAATTGGGGTGTGTGATATGCCCTCTTGGCGTGTCCTACACCGGTGCTGGCGGCGTGACACTGTCTGGTGAGTTGACGGAGAAAATTCATCTTTGACTATGATGAAGGGTTTTAAATTAGTAGGAAAAATCAGTGTCAAATGAGGAGAATTATTTGTGATACGGGGTTTGAGGTTAAACGCCTTTCAGGTGTGGTTTGTTGCAGTAAATGGTATCTGGTTAGCGGAGCAAGCTTGTCTTGGAATGTTGTTGGGAAAATCAGGTGTGCAATTGGATAAAATGAAACATTTATAGCTGAGATACATGGCTCTTCAAAGGTTCTATCCAGATCGAAATCAGGAAAAGACTACTAGCTTCACTTGATTGTTCTTCATTCTGTTTGAGGAATGGCTGTTTGATTGATTCTCACTTCACTCAGAATCACTTTTCGAAAAGAATAAAGTCATTTAGTTAACTTTATCTATTGCGGTGAGAATTATGTGTTCTTGTTATGTAATATTATTCGGATATAGTCTTGAATAATCCACCAGCAACCCTTTCCAGCCCTAGAATAGGTGCCTATTCAAAGGCAGCCAGCAAAAACAAAATGCTAACCCGCTTCCGTACCACAGCTGTTGGAAAGAAGCTGTGCAACTATATTAGCAGGTTCCAGGGAAATTCTTTACATAAACACGGATCTTAACCAGAATCTTCCATCAATAAAGGCTTGCATTCTCCCCCGGTGCCTTCTCTTGAAGCTTTTCATTGAATTCCTCTTGTGGTTTGTCCCGATTTACTATTGCAAACAAAGCTCTTCCGATGAAAATTACTAATATGGCACAGCCATTGTAGAAGGCAACTGTCATTGAAATGACCAACAAGCCAAGTTCGATGCCAACCAACGCCCAGATTAAATAAAGAGAGATTTTATAGGCTCTACTGGTTGCCTCCCAGTCACCCTCTTTCCACTCAGACCCGAGGAGAAACGTAGGTGGCATGGTTCCAAAGCTTTCAAGATTTTCGATCCTTGAGTTAGAAGATTTGCTGATGTGTGTGAAATTCTGAGGTTGAAAAGTGCTAGTATTCGTGATCTGTAATCGAGCCGAGAACTTTTTAATTGAGGGTCGCGGAAATCTTGGGCAAGCTTATATTTTGTGTCGGATTTAGGGTTGTAGTATGTTGTGAGTCAAGAACTGTTGAAGTTCGAAAGAAGATTTTCTGTTATTACACTTTGAATGTGAGCTACCTATATAAAATAGGGGGAACCGTACAAATATACCAGCGCATACGCTAGCTGGGGACAAAGTAGGTAAATACGGCACTTTTAACAGAAGAATCCAACACTACCTATCTAATCAGCCGAAGCCCATGTCCATACCCATCCTGGGCAGTTTGGGTATCAATTGGAGTCAAGGTTGCATTTTTGTAACGTGTTTACAAAACAACAACCAGCGGCAACCGTTTCTCATACCAGAGTGCATTCTTAATCATTCGTTATCAATAATACTCCCCTGGAAACAATTTCTCATACCTATAACACTATAATGAACAAATTTAAAACCATTCTCATCTAGCCATCCGTAGCTCACCAAGTCATACACACAGTTTCAAGTCACTCCTTTGCAAGAACGGATTATATATTCATATTTTCGAGCCGATTTCGGTATCATTTCTCTCTTGATTTGTCCCTTCGGTAGAGATTTTATGCATCTTCCCTTGGGGTTTTCAATATTTGCCTTCACTCCGTACTAGTTCAACAAGCTTTGTACTCCTTGGCGTCTTTCTCCCGCCGCAGCATTTCATCATTGCGCAGAATGCTTCCACATAAATTTAAAACACAAAAACAGTCATAAAGGCTTCGAAATAGTCCATTTACAACTATGATACCTTGATGTATCAAAGTGAGTGAAGCTAGTAATATGATTGGGGTAGCACGATATGAACGGATAGGTGCTGAGGAACTGGCGAATGCATGTAGGGTGAGATGTGAGATTTACCACACAGTTACTATCTTAATATTTTATGGAGATTCTACGTAGTTGCTGTCGTGTATAATATTGTAATAGAAAGTATAAATATAAAATCACTTTTGACAAGATCTAGATCATTGAAATAAATTAACAATGATGCGAATGACCGAATTAAAACGACCAAGTGACTTTCATATTCAGTTGAGTTGCATCATATTAGATGCTATATCGCTCCATGATTTCTATCAGCATGTTGTTTAAATATTTAAATTTAACTCATGATAGTAAAATAGCACTGATTATCTCAATTAGTGACTAAATGACATGATGAACTAAGACCACGGATGATTTAGGATCCATTGAAGTAATGAACTCCCGCTACGCCTCTGCTCCACCGTCCCTTATTTCAATGCAATCGATCATCGAGATTTTTGTGATTTGGTGTTATCCCATGCCTGAAATAAAGATCCCCCCGAGGATTGAGTTAAAAATGATTTGCATAACGGCTCAATACCTCAATAGTCGGGGAAGAAGGCACGGCTTCTTCTCTTCAGATCTTTATTCGAGATCAGCTTAACTCTCTCTTCCACAATAACTGTTCTCCACAGTTCTTTCTGTCGCTTCCGGTCCAACAAGCTTTGTCCTTCAATTTTGACTCCTGCCTGTCTTCTATTTTCCATCTCTGTTTGAATCAACAAGGCCATTCGTGTTATCCTGGCATTTTCCTCTTGTAGTTTTCGTTCGAATCTACGATTTGCAGCAACGAGTGCCATACTGACTAGTTTGAAGACCGCTAGACAAATGGTCAAATGAAGGAGGTTCTCCAGCTTTTCTGCCCAACTATTCCTGGTGTATACTAACTCAGCTCCGCTGCTGAATCTTATTCTGATAAGGCTAGGCCAGATTGACAGAATCTTAATCATCTTCTTGTTGTAAAATTGAAAATTTGATGTATTACTCTTTGACAAATGTCGGGTTTTGGTGGGAGTCGTAGTGACCAGGAGAATTGATAGTTCGGGGTTGTTGTAAGAATTTCAAATACTATTCAAATCTGTGGACAATTTAAAACCAAGAAATGGTCTAATAATGGTCTCTTCCCATATATCTGCGTACCAGCTAGTGTGGCTTCCTCAACCGTAATATAAGCAGTAGCAATCCCCGCGACTGTACTTCTATGGCACGCAAATATCGCATATGGAGCCGTATGACGGCACGTGCTGGAATCCTTCATTTCTGAGGACGTGTTGTCTTCATCTATTCAGTTCCCGAAATTCTGATATTCGTGTGTTATGGGGCGCAAAATTTGCAAGTCCTAAGTAGTGTCTAATCTCAAAGTTTTTCAAGTAAGCCTGGAATGTTCTACTTCAGCCTAAATCGACTCAAGAACTGGCTTGAGATGCATCGCACGGGAGTTTACAATCTTTATCTGATATAAATAAATCGCAGTAGAAATATATCAATACAAAATCCACGTATACTCAGAATAACCAATTACATAAGTTTCTCAATTTTCATTTACTTAAGGTTAACAATACGACTCAAGTTTCGTAATATCCAGGATCCAACAAACTTAATAAACCATTGAGAATCATTTCCCATCCCTAAAAGGCGTTGCTACTCCTCTATAACTCCCAGGTGTAGTATTGAACGTGCCTAAACGAATGCTTTCCAGAATTTTCAGTCAAACTAGCTCTGAATTTTCCTTCGATGCCATGAGGCAGATTAGATGGTAATTGTGCGATAATTTTCCTTCCGCATCTCGCTCGGAAACTCCTGATATATCTCTATAATTCTTTTCTCCTGCTAGCCTTGCAGTTCATTATTCGGAACAATCTCGCTTTATCTCTCGTAAACTTCTTGAAATGTGTCCTGCAAGTTCGGTGGACTCAACAGCGGCTGGCATTCTCTCTTAGCGGCCTCCGTTTTCTTTTTTCGATTCTCCAGACAGATTTCAATTGCAAGAACAATTCTGTCTAATGAGTATATAAAGACGACAATGAGCCCCATAGTAGTAAAGGGAATAAGAAAATATTTCAGTAAAATGACCCAGTCAATGTTGCGATTACAATATTTTCCCACCTCTGACCGATTTCGGCACAGATTTTGAAGTAACGACAGGCATCATGCTGATGTGTTGCTCTAGATATGATTCAAGTATTTAGTGAGGAGCTGATACATGACGAATGGAAGTTGGAGCTGGAGCTGGAGATCAATAAAACTGAAATTTTGAATCTGATATTGAAAACTCTAAAGCTAAATTAAACCTTGAGATGGTTTGAATGATAAAATAACCGAGCAATACAGATTTTTATCCGCTGGCGTTTTACCTTCAATTTACTTAAGATTACTATCGAGGCTTCTGATGCCGATACGAGCATTGTTCAGATTTCATACATCTGGGATTGGAGTAATATCCCGAGATATTTCATATAAGTCCCGCTCGAATAAAGCGCAATTATTTTATAGGATATATCTTGAATAAATATCATAAAATTCTACATCATTAGATCTCAAGAACTGGAGTTCAATAAACTACTTCCCAGGTATACAATGTTAGAGACAATGTCCCCGGAATCGATTGATTTTCGAAGAAGCTTAAGCAAATTTGGGAGCCTGAACTCGTTGAAATCTAGTCCCTGTATACTATTCTAGTATTATAGTTAATGATGTTTTTTATAATAGGAGAAAACATGAAACCTAGCTACTATGATAAATATTTTCATCACTGTAATGAGTGAATTATTGGATCGAACTGAATCTCCCGGAGAAGTTTACATATGCACTATTGTTTCACGAAATGAGAGTTTCATTATTCGAGCAAATTTGATTTGGATGTATCAGTTTGTAGTATTTAGAAGAAATTATACCTAGTCGCAGATAGTCAATCTAAAAACACGTATTGGAACGTTCATTGATGCTCGCTCATTGCTTACTGACATTTGCATATGATATGAGTTTTCACACTTCATTTACTTGATCAATATGGTTGTTGGAATTCGAATTTTCATATTTTTCGAACTTAAGAGTCGCTGCTTAAACTACCTATACTTTAAGGGCCCATCATTACCTCACAAAAGCTCCCCAAATTTTATTCCCCATATTACTTATCACATTTGAGAAGAAAAGAAAAAAAAAACCAGCCATTAAGCTGGCAACTTGCGCATGTGCGCTCAATCCATTAGGTAAAGTCTGTTACTTCTTCTGTCCTTTGCCCTTCACAATCTTTCCGAATTTGCCCTTGCTCACATTCTTTCGTTGTGTCGCAGCCCACGGGGTAGAGTGTGCCTCGTAGTCAAAATCGTCTTTTGATTCTGCCTTCTTTGTTTTCTCCTCCTCGGGCTCATCCATAAATGCCTCGTATTCATCAAGCACGATTTGCTTTTCTCTACCCTTAATCGCTTTCTTCTGGCCCGTTGGTGTTGCAAACGGCTCGTAGAAGTCGTCTAATGACGAAGTTTTGATGGACTTTCCTTTGCGCTTATAACTTCTATTTGGTGCTGTCGGGAATGCGCTCTTGGCTTCTCTTTCTTTGACTCTATTGCTTCTTCTCAGAGTTGTCGGAGTCATTGAAGAGTCTTCATTCTGGACCTGCTTAGCACCTCTTCCCCCGGTGGTTCTTCTAGGTAATGCCGGCGTCATCAATGGCAGTGGGATTTCATCTGCAGCCTCTTGATCATCCCCAATTATTATATATTCCTGAGTTTCTACAGGTTCGGAATATACAGAGCTTAATTGCAGACCCAATACGCTCCATAATGGAGTGATATTGTCCAAGATTCCGAAGATAATCAAGGCGCCCAATGCAGTGGATACGGTTTGCAAGATGCTGGTGTTGTTTTCTCCAGTTGCCCGACTAGTTCTTCTTGCGATAGCAGTTGCGTTATACCACGAGTACGACATAGCTTAAGAAATGGGGAAGTTTTTTTTGAGTGAGGAAGGTAAGTTGATGTCAATTGAAAGCTCGTGTCGTTGACGAATGGTAAGAAGATGGGAGTTTTAGATTCGTGTTCTGTAATTTGAAAAGAGAATTGTGTTAAAGTTTATATTGAAGACTTTCTGATGTGTTATAGAAGGATCCCGATTGACTAGGAGCTGTCAGATACTTATATAGGATTTGGTCTAGGTTTGTGAATTTTCCATACAGTCTATACAACCGTATCATGTTTGCAAACATATCGGGTTGAGTACAGCCCCGGACTAGCTACCGTGCGATGAGATTTACGGTATTTGCCTATTGTTGTTGAGCAATACATCTGGAACGGGGTGAGCAGTTCATTACTGCTCGCTAAAATATTTAACCTGTACTGCCTAATACTTTTGTAACACACTATCCGGAGATGCTTCCTCCTAATATCGCCAGAGTTTGTTTCGTTTGATGAAATTCAAGGGCACTGTTAGTTTGTTTTACCTTTGTCAAGATTTATAGAAAGATCCAGTTTATTACATGCTTTCATTGAGAACTGCTCTCCCAAGAACTCCATGGTTAACGAATGTAAATGGAGCGATGACCTCGCTTGGTGATTATGTCATCCAGTAACGAAACCAAAACACACTTCATAAAATGCATCGTCATCTGAACTTTAGCTCAGTGCGACAATTTGAACATTGCGAATATAATTTTCAGAATAACTGTTTAATAACTATGAAATTTACCCTGAAAACTTTCCGGCCATGTGGTCAAACATCCAGCCAATCCGAAGTAATAAACAAGTTATGCAATTCCTGTTTTGAGTTCACCAGGTTCGCTCGCCTGAGCCTATGATTGGTCCTCTAAAAAGCCATCGTGAACTTCCCGCGCTGACATCACTCTCCGAGAAGAAAAATATTAATGAAGCATATTAGCACCATGTTTCCTTGAAATGAATGAGAAGAAAATCTGCAGATAAAAACTTTGTGTATATATAGTCATCAGAAGAATTCTTCAGGTTCCTCGCGTTTCGTGTTCAAAAATCGCTAAAGCTACATCGAAGCTCACCCCACTTTCCAAAATGGGTATCCCCTACAGTAAACAGATCCACTCCGCCTTCGATCAGTCGCAAATAATGATGCGGCGACTCCAAACTGAAGTCACACCTCTCGTCGCAGCGGGTTATCCACTAGTGGCCTCCGGCTTCGAAGTCCTCAAGACGACAAAAAACATTGCCATACTACTAGCTATAGTACAAGTTTATACGGCTCTTATGCTGACGGTTATTTTTGGGGTTGGCTGTATGTTGTTGGTAACGATGAATCCAGATTTGGAAGATGAGAGAAGCAGAATGATTAGTCCTATCGTGAGAGGGGGAGTGGAATGGATTGAAAGGTGGGGAGGGTGGGTGAATTGGGGTGTCAAGTTTGGGATTGTGTGTGGAGTGGCGGGGATGGGAGTGGGAATATGGAAAGGGGAGAGAGCGGGAGAAATGGAAAGGGAAATGGTTGTTGAAGGAGAAAATGAGGAGACGGGGAGTGAAGACAAGGAAGAGGACGATGGAAGTAATGAAAAAAATAGAGTGGATGATATGGATGATGTTGGAAAGTAGGAGGCCCATCCACACCATTTTTTATGAGTATTATGATTTTATGAAATCTCTTCGCAATTCAGTCATTTGGGTTTTATCTCTCGGAGGGCGCGATACCATTATGGAATATTGGAGTTGATGGAGTATCTGGGATCTGTTTTGAAAATTCTTACGAAGTTCATGTATCTTTAATATCTCAGAACTCATGCGAATACGATTTTGTCGGGATTTGAGCTCGAATAAAATAATTGGTGCTAGTATGCTCCTGTTACGTATATGCTTGTTGAGATTGCATATGAACCTACAACACTCCCTCGAAACTATATACAATGCACCTGCGTAAACAGTTCTTGACTCACTCTGTTCTGAAAGATTTGTTTTATCGTTCTCGTAGAAATCCTTAATGACCTCGCTAGACTCTCTCTGAATCCTACCGTTCATCACTCTTCGCGGAATTTATCAGCAAGACATCCCTATTTTTTTTAACTTTGAACAGCGTCGTCAATTTTCTCCCCTGGCCAGATCAACCAGAGTGATTCCTTAGCCCTATGTCGCTCTTTTGGATATATATCACTATGAACCCCAACAAAGTGTCTGGAAATGTCACTTCAAATCACAAAAAGAGAGAAATTCTTCACATGTTATCAGCATATACCATCAAATACTACCACATCAAGAAGAGAGTCAATTGGGATTCATCGACAGTAGCGTCGGATACCTAGATGATTGCGGTAACAAGGCTGAGAAAACAAATTGTAAACCAATTATTAAACTAAACGCGGTATTATGATCTTTCGAACAAACTCCCTGCAGTAACTCAATCCTTTAAAATCAACACCGAAAGCGTGTATCGTATCCTTGCCATCCAAAGAACGCCGTAGAAACTTCACTCTATAACCCATCAACCCCATGCCTCTCACCAAGCACCTCCTTTCTCTCCCCCCCTGCCCCTCTTCTCTCATCTCCACTCATGCGCTCAAGTTAAAACTACCAAATATTCCTCTGGACGGAGGTTGATCGCAGATGCAAGTCCCCGCATATCTCACCAACGGAAAACTTCCCCAAGACTTCGCCATAGCAGTAGCCCACTTGCCCTCCACCAAGGTCTTGAACTTATCGACATAGTGTTCTTTAGGATGTTGCGTTCCCATTATTCCGAGTATAAATCGAGTTTCATTGCCATGGATACAGCAATGCAAGTGTTGGACCAGTACGATGATCTCTTTAAGAGAAGTGTAATTCAACAAGACTGGTCGACGACCAACACCGTAATCTAGAGTCGAGAAATATTCATACGGAAGGGCAATGCGCTGGATCAGTTTTTTGTTTTTGAAAGAACTGGTTGTTGGTCCCGCTCTCTTGCCTGGAGATACGTATTTTATCTTCGATTGACAGTGCAGAATCTCGACTTCGGGGTCAAAGTACGCGCGGCCCATCGGTTTGTTCGAGATGCCAGGAAGATGTGCTAGAAGTTGCTCTAAAAGTTTGTAGGTCTCTAATGCGTATTGTCGACTTGCCCTGTTGATGGATAGTGCTATTGGAGGCTTAGCACGGACCCTATCCTGGCCGTTAGCTGCAGCATGTGCAGCGGAGTTTAGGTTGCGCTGTTCGGTCGTCTGGTCATCGATTGCGCTACGGACAGCAAAACTTGGATCGATTAAGACGCAGGGCTGAAGGTTCAAGTCGAACATTCTCGGGCCAGGGAATGTAAACTTGAGGATTGAGAATTGAATTTCGGTGGGAATCTTCTTCCATTCGGGCCTGGGTTTGAACTTGATGTTAAACTTGATTATCAAGCTAGGCTTAGCCAGTGGATCGAGTTCAGCGGCAGGTACTCTCAAGATAACCGTCTTTCTTTTGTGGGCCAGCTTCTCTGGAGATTTGCGCTCCTCGCGTTCTGCTTTCTGGGCGGCGCGACGTTCGTTGTAGGCTTTGATAGCCAATGATGAGGTAGGGCCAAAAATGGAAAGTTGATTGTTGGAATCCATTTTGGAAAGAAGGTATGAATCGACGGGTAATGGTGTGGGTACAAACAAATGTGTTGGTAGTAAGAGTATATTTGTAGTAATGAGACTTTGATAAGAAGTGGAAATTAATCTAATCAAAAAGCAAAAGTAGTAAATGTCAGAAATGCGAATTGATTTGTTCACAAATGTCCCTTGATCAAACTACCTTTGAAATGAAGAAGAAATACATGAAGAAGTTGTTTTCAAGAGCGATCATTCTGGTCCTGGAACACCTTTTAGAATTCCTTCTCAAAGTCTTTCTTGAAACCCTCTTCGAAACGGTCCTGAACAGCATCTAAGTACAGCAAAGGCAACAAGACGTAGAGCAGTATAGAAGCGTAGCTATCTTCTTCCTCCCGTGCCTCAGGACTTCATTTTCATCTAAATTAGCTCAATGCGTCCTGGTATTGTTTGGGCCTGAGTGAATACCTGGTATACAGAAACTGAGTTGAATATGGATCGAGTCACGTACATTACAGCTGCTGTAAAGCCCGCACTTCGTTGTCTAGCACATCTATACCCCTGCACTCCATACCCAGTCAAAGGCAATGTCATTGAGCTGTACCATCATCAAAATCTAGTATAGACGCTAGTTCCTGTCGTTCCTGGAGCTGCAGTGAATATCGCGTTCAATGATTTATGAATGGTGAACGAGATTCCTTGAGACATACTATTAGTATCAAAACCGTATTACTTCCTCTATGTCTCTATACCGTCCCATTCGATAAAAAGAGCATCAAAACTTATCCCCTTGAAAGGTATTAAGAACCCGATAGTAAGTTTTATTAGCTAGGTAGCTCCAGATAGATCGAAACGATCCAAAATATCACCAAAAATGAATCTATAGTGAGATGATCATCGAGAACCCAATCTACCCACGATTTCTCTTCTATTCTTCCTATGGATTTCTATCCGCCCTTATATGAAACTAGAGATGGATCCCAAAGTACCATCAAGCAGAACTTCCATGAAAGTAACGAGACAGCACAAAACATACTTATCTTGCAACCCTAATCACCCTAGCCGGGATTCCCAACTCTCCATCTTCAAGCTACATCCATACGATCCACTGAGATCTTTCTGACAAGCACACACACCTCTTACCTACTTTCATCTCACAAACATACTACCTTCACAAGACCATACATACATACACATGGACCGGACAATATCATTATTCCTATTCCCCACCAGCAAATTAGTGATTTGACATCCAGTCCATAAGTGCTCAGACTAAGCAAACTCAACCTCAAGCAAGCAAAGATAAACGCCTCAAAGTACACATTTCTCACGATCATCACCTTCACGAATTTATCTGTCTTCACAACCTCAAGAAAACAACAGTTCATACTTTAATCAACTTATTTATTCTCGAACCGTTTTGCCCCCTAGAAATACAAACGGCGCCATTAATAGTGTGGTGACCCAAGCCAAGTGACTTAAGCCAAAAGAAAAGTAAAGGTCACCACCTCCGATATTGTTTGAGTAACCTGAAGTCTTCCTACTGACGAGCTTGACCGCAAACTCCTGCTAAACGGTACATGGAAATGCAAACCCCAACCATGATTGATGCAGAAATGACGTTTGAGTATGCAGAATCCCATCACATGTGCACATTGTGCCAATAAAAAGTAAAGTTGTGAAATAGAGAACAGATGACTAATATGGACGTGGTCTCTGTTTCTTCGGAGTTTCTCTTGAAGAGAAAGCTTTGGGGATACGGAAATTTTGTGGGTAGACTGGTTGCGTGGAGATGACACACGAATCCAGAGATAAATGATCAGTTTGATCGGCTGGGAGATGTAAAATTTTGGAGAACCTGTTTCCTTGCTTGTTCATAAATGTGAGATGGCTCATTTATGATTCTTCTTCAGTCTTTTTGAAAACCCTATGATTACGTTAGCTTGGTATGTGAGGAGTCATGTTAAGGGGTCGCACAAATGTCTTTCATAGAAACTAAGCATCTGTTTTTCGTGTTAGCTGGAGACAATCAATTGCATATCTATGGACTCTACCTTCTGTGGGCAACGTTTGTAAACTTGGTGTAATGGGTGTTGTGACTTGGCTCCACCCTTCCATGTCAAGTATACAATAACTTCCGCATTAGGTCCTTCCATAGCTTCAATTGTGACAACATCATCCTCCCAACTTCCTGTTGGTGGTTTGAATGAAAGCGCTTCTCGGGATGCAGGTGGTGTCGACGAGGCGGGGTGACCATTCTTTCTTGATCTCTTTCCGTTGGATTGAGGAGTACTAACACTGGTACTTGGACGACCACGCTTCTTTGATTGCTTCTTTTCCGCTGCTTCGGCTGCCTCTGCTCTCTTCTCGTTGTATTGTTCGATGAGTTGTTCTTTACCACCTACAGTCTCGAGGTACGCGTTCAGAATATCTTGCGCAGTTTCCCTTATTATTTCAATATCAGTCAAGGAATGGTGGAAGAGTAAGTAAAACTTACAAATTCTCTTCCGGCTCCCACGTCATATCTGACTTCTTTTCATAACCTTCCCACTTAACCTGGAACCTCAATACGCCCTTCAAAAGTGTTAGAAATTTCAATCATAGCATCGAAAGGTGGGTTCACTGACTTCCTCGTCAAAAGAGTGCTTCAAAATCTTTTCAACGACATATCTGCCCATGGATTAGCGACTGAATGTAAACATTGCATGGATGACCGTCGCATACTCATCTTCTGCTTGTTCCTCATCGCCTTCTTCATCCGATTCAACCTTCAACTCCTCTGCAGGCTCTGACTCTTCTTTCTTGCCCTTTCCCTTTGCTGACTTTTCAAATTCTTGTTCGCTAGCATCGGAAACCGAACGCTCGTCATCGCTGAGTTCTGTAAAAGGTGAGCGCGGGCCAGATAGTTATAAAAATCCAAAGGATATCATTCATGGAAACCCAGCTAGATTTTATCTCCAAGACTCAGTGATGCGATGTGATTTGTGCGACTTACGAGGAGGCATTATTGCGACTAAGCTTCAATTATGCGCAAAATAGGTTGTGATCGTTTCCTGTCAGTTTCGAAACTCAAGTGAAATATAAAATCGCAATAGAAGACGAATTTGACTTATAATAGTTGAAAATGAATGCGCAGCTCCTTGAAGGTGGTGAGTATTGAAAGAACTGTGGAAATAATCAGAAATGTGAAGGAGACGCGAATCTATCAAAAGATCAAGTTGCTTGGTGACAAGTTCGTGTTTTCACCAATCATGAAATAGTGGATTAGATAGTCACGGGAAGATGCTTGTTGGAGCTCGGATTAATGCCGGCCCGAGGGGGTAACTCAGATGTCATTCTAAACGATCTCAATATTTTCAGATATCATCTTCAACACTACCACATAAATCCATTCATCAATGATACACAAAACATCTCAGGGGGAAGTCAAAAATTCAATCACACTCGATTTGAGTCAGACAAGTGAAAAATCTTTATTCCTGATGATAGGAAAAGGGACGGTGCGGTCATTTCAGTCACATAGGGTAGAATTTTAGATATGATTGTTTGTTAGTGAACTCTTCTAGACCATTCAGGTTCTTATTTGTGCGGGACAAACAAGGCAGTAATAGTAAGTTAGATACAAACTTACATTATCGACTTCCATGAATATTTGCTCTTTGTGAAACTTAAACACCATTTCCATCCTTTTTATAACGTTTAAATTCCATAATGCTCTCACATGATAGACTTTCCACCCAAGAGAAAACTACTAGCACTCATACCGTGATTAAAAGCTCGCCTAGGCTCCTCCCCGCAATCAACCTCACATGCCCCACCACTCCCTGAGTGCTTTTTCTGTCACCCTCCGATGTCTTTAGCCCCTCCGCGATGCCCCCCTCCCCTTCTTCCCCGCCCCAAAAACCTCACACTCTCTGGCTTCGTATACGTACTCTCTGTGTCTTACATGAATTTTATTCACGCATTAGACATCCTTTACAAATGTCCTCTCACTAAATACGGAATCGACGGACACCCCACTCACTCAATTAAATTGCACCAAGAAATTGTATAGAACAGACGTCGCGCCTCCAATGTTGGGTTTATCGGTGACTTTGGACTAGATTATTGAGGAATACTCCGTAGCGAATTGTGTTCGCGTTATGGAATATCAAAATCAATCGAAAGGCGGGTTCGTTTCGTATACAGACTGGTAATGTCGTTTTTCTATTGCTTGCCTATTTTGAGTCTAACCACAGAAAATTGATGAAAGCAGTAAAAGTGATGCGATTGGTAGGAATAACTTAGTTTGCAGCCTTTGAGTGTTAAGAGAGCTGTGTCAACAATATGTATTGTTTCAAGGGAGTGGGTCTGTCAGTGGTCTTACCACGTTTCCCCTCAAACCCAGCAGTACGAAGACTTTCGTCGTCCAATTTTAATCAGATCGGGCATTCAGGGATAATCAATTGAACAATAAAAGGGGGTTTCATTTCAAAGCCCGCTGTTAGGCCTTGTCCGTGTTCTCTCTTCCCGCTTTCATGTCAAATTTAGAATATTGAAAATAGCCCCAAGCACTTCAATGAGATGCTTGTGCGATGCATGAATCTCCCCGTTCTCGGTACCTGTTTGATAGAACCGTTTCGGCTATATTTCACGCGCGTGAATGCCGCGAATAGCAACACGATGAACAATAAAAAGGTATACAATAATGGTAATCTTCTTTTCGGCGACAATTCTTGCCTGTTCGGTCCAATCCTGAGCGTTGATGATGACGGCACTTGAATCGTCTACATGCGAGGATGGCTTAATCCGAGAAACTCTTGCTCTCGTGACATTTTCTAGCTCTCTCTTTGAGACAAACTTTGGAAAAGTCGGTTGGTGCAGAGCTTGAAACAGAGCCGAGATATGCCGAAGTAATCTCTTTCAAAATCGGCTCACTTGAGCATTCCTTCGGCTTATTGTCCCAAATCTAGGTATACACACGCACTTCATGGTGCGCACCACTGTATGAAGTTATTCGTGCGATTTTCACATCCTCCTAGCTCTCTGAAAGGCAGATATATTGGTTAACTTCATGATCAATTTCTATTCAATTGGAGTACCTTCCCGGAGCAGAAATCTTGGCCAGAAAGTAGAGATAGTATGGTAGTAGTAGTAGTAGTAGTAGTAGATAGGAGAAGCAGAGAGGAATTTGACAAGAAATAGCTTTAATGCTTCGTTTTGTTACATTGCTTGAGACTATTTCCAATCCAAGATTCGTTCGAATTTTTCGATAAAACAAGAGACAGCAAAGAAGCAAAGCTGCAGACATCTTTTCCTGAACTATTCTAATTTTAGTGATGCTTTCCATTTCCAAGCTTCACTCCAGGTTGACTTGAGTAAAGTTCAAGATCAATCCCAGCTTAGTCATCCGATAGTCTATCAGATCACGAGGTTTCCTGCCCAATTCGTGTTAAACCTTGACTTCTGCCTGGATAAAAGTGGGGCATTTCAGGCTCCCTCCTCCATTGCCACATCTCACACGTCTCTCTCATTAAACATTTCACCTTGACATACAACAAACGAGGATTGATCACAGACTTCATGTTTTTCATGTTTCAATGAGAATCCCTTTCTCAAAAAGTATAAGTAATTGAATGATTCTTCATCGAAATTCAAACATTCCTTTGATTCTTTTTTCATACTCTTCATACACATATCTACTCCTGTCACGCTCAATTCTACAATTGTATCAATCATCAACTTATTACTCTACCACTCCCTTAAATCAACACTCCATAATTACTACAAGAAAATTCTTTCATCAATTCATTATGCCTCGCGCCAAACGTTCCGTTGTAGAAGTTGAGGAAGTCGAAGCAATCGATTGGAGTCAGTATGTTGTCACTCACTTGAAAGCTGAACTCGAGCGTCGTCAACTCCCAAAGACTGGCAAGAAAGCAGAATTGGTAGCACGTCTTCAAGCATCTGATGAGGAAGCATTGAAAAATGAACCCGAAGCTTCTGTCCTACAACCTCCTCCTACTGAAGCTGGTCCTTCTACCACTTCTGATGCACCACCGAAGAAAAAGAGAGCCAAGAAGGAAAAGAGTCCTGATGTTGTGATTGAAGGACAACTTGCATCTGATGTCGTCATCTATCAAAATATTGATACTCGTACTGGAGAGAGACGAGAGAAAGAATTTGTTGCAGAGCCTGATGTCAAGTTCAAAGATAAGGTCAAGCGAATCAAAAAGGAGCGCATGTTCATGTTGAACAGGAAGAAAGTTACGGAGATCAATGGAAGAGATCATGAGGATTTCGATATTGCGGGTAGTACCGGTAATATTTATCAAACCAAGATTGGACGTGTTCCAAGTTGTACCTGTATGGATGCAGTAAGTGGTACCATTTTCTCCTGCATGAATCATTACTGACCCAAAATCAGAGAATTCGTGGCCAAAAGTGCAAGCATATTAACTGTAAGTATTTCCGCATTACGATTCGTATCTGGACATAAACTAAAAAATTCTAGATGCCTTGATTATCATTTACAAGGCGCCCATGCATCTTTGCTACCAACAAGCATTCTTATCCCATGAACTAGAGTTCATCTGGGCTAACGCACCCGTCACCCGTGCACCTGACGGACACGACCCGAACGCTGGTCCCGAGGATGAGAGTAATTACAATGGCAAACGGAAACCCATCGAAGGCGAGTGTCCCATCTGTGTCTTCGATATGGATCCTGCGACCGAAGAGATCGTCTGGTGTAAAGCAGCTTGTGGTCAAAATTTCCACAAGGATTGTTTTGCTCAATGGAAAGCTAGTAAGCATGGTGGACCTGTCACTTGTGTTTATTGTCGTACTCCTTGGCAAGACGATGATGAACCTCCCAGACCTGTCCCAGGTAGTTTGGCTTCGCTGAAAGAATCCGCGCCCAAGGTGGGCAGTTATAAGAATATTGGTCACATGGATATATATTCTCAAGCTGCGACCGGAAAGAAAAAGGGTTAATGTTGCTTCATGTCGAATCTTTTTCACAAGGGGGGAGGATTTAAATGTGGAAGTTCTTCAAAAAGGGTGGTGAATGCATAGGATGTATAGATGCATTCCTGCAGTGTGTAGCTACGGGAAAGGCGAATTACAAATTGCTGGAGGAAACCAGGGGACAAATGTATTGCCGGATGTTACTACAGGATTTCCAACACTGAAGACACGATTTTACGAATTTCTTTCAATTTTCTTGCAATTCACAACCTAAGAGGACAGGGGGGTTAATGATATACCCATTCGCTATCTGTTATATGTAGCTTTTCAAATCCAAATTAATTTTGCTCATTTCACTACTTATTTTATCAATGATGTTTTTCGCTTCTGATCGTGTGGTGACGTAATATGATATGATACAGTTGGGAATTTAATCACAGATACCGGGTACAATATAAATATCTGTGAGAAAAGGCGATATTGTGGATGTACTACAATCATGCTTGTTACTATTAGATATTTACTCCTTGATGGTTAGAGAGAAATGAAGGATTTGGGATTTGAGTTATGAAGAGGAGGGAGGGGGTAGAAGTGGTTGGTGGTGGATGGTGGATGGTGGATGGTATATGAGTGTTGGAAGAGAGGAAATGGTTTCAGGGTTGAGGAACGGGAGAGAGGAAGAGGAGAGGAGCAGAGCGAAGCATTCGGGGTTTGGAGTTTAGAGATTGGATTTCATTTGATTGGATTGGATTGGAATGCGAAGACTTGAAAGATTGGGAAGGGAAGATCAGCAAAGTTACATTGAATTACATCACATCACCCTACCAAGTCCACAGCAACAAGTATAGAGTAGAGGGATATACTTGAGTACCAAACACATGAGATCAACTCTCGTACTATCATCTGGGTACTGAATAGTAAGGGGGAATCTATGATATCTCATCCTTCACATCTTACCTCATCCCATCCTATTCATCCCATTCCACATGCGTAGATGGCTTGATGCCGACTACAAAGACCCATCTCGACTGTAAAGAAGGAAGAAATTTCATCTCGGATGCATGAATGAATGAATTTATGAATGAAGCAGAGGCAGATATCATATTGTATCTCTCTAACTTGTGTGTATCTGATCTTCTTTCATTCTTCCAATTTTAAAGACAGATACGTGTAAGATAAGAGACATCTAACCTCGCAATTTATTTCCCATGCCCTCATTTCATCTCCTCTATCATTGAGAACAGGTACATTCAATTTTGCAATTTATTTTCCATCTCCATCTACCCTCCTTCCGTCCATCATTGAAAAGCAATTACATGGGATTCCGCAATTTTTCCACCCACTTTTCGCATTTCTCTCATCCTTCAAGGGAACATTTTCAAAAACAAGCACAAACAAACTGATACAAAAGGAGAAAGGAAAAACATTGTTTATTGCAAGAAATCAATTGTGGTAGTCGGTGATGACAGATGTGGTGGTACAAGTGCGTGTGATTGAATTCAGACCAGGACATCGATCAAGTCCTTCTAACTGGCTAGACTCTAAGTGGTGAAGGTTGTAAAGTAAGGTGTGACGAATTGGAATTGTGCCTCCTTCCAAGTTTTCTGACGGAAAAGTTGCGAGCAGAGAGACGAGGAAGCCGTAGAAGAAAGAAATAGGAAAGTTGCGGCGAAGGGAAAAGTCGTGCAGTCCGTAATGGGTGGCCGGCCAGTTACTGAATCATCTTCATCTATCTTGGGATAACGAAGAGGGTGTTGGATAAGCAAAAGTAATAGAACAGACAGCGCAGACTGCAAGTGAAGAGAAGAGAAGAAACTGAGTGGTTATTAAGCGAAGTGGAGCGAGGTATTGAAAGCATACGGCAGAAGATCGAGGCGTCAAAAGAAAAGAGGTGCGGACAACGAGGTCAGAGCAGGAGTCCCCGATAGATTCAAACTTTATCAATCTGTGGTGAACCATTGACGTAATGTCTGCCTCTATCCTGAGCTTGTCGCATCTCATCATCATAGTTGTAAATACCGGCACGTCGGTTCAGCATATCCTCAACAGGGCTTTGTCCGCGATATCTGAGTTGCTCATTCTCTGGGGTTTCTGAACGATTAGCTTCTTCTGGCGATGTAAGACGTGGATCATTGTATCCATCAACTCCAGGGCTATTGCAATCCGCAACAAGTTTCATGAATTGCGTCTCGAAGTCTGCGAGGTTTTTGATCTCCCTCTGTAATCGGCGACGTTCTTCAGCCACTTTGTTATCTTCCTGCATTAGGTCCTGACTCTTTTGCTTTCCTGAAATTTGATGTGAGCTTCTTTAAAGTATACGGCAAAGTCGGTTTACTTACCGTTCTCAGCATGATTTGTACCAAGGTGGTTTTCGAGGTAGTTCTCGACCTGTTCCACTACATTGCGAAAGAAACAGTTGTATATGCTGATACAAGCACTATCCGCAAATCTGTTCGCAGCGACAACATAATAGCCACGGACATAAGCCGCAACATCAAGTTGCACTTCAAAAGGATCTCTACCTAAATCTTCAATCTTGACAGCGTCCACAAGTGCTTGTCTCGCCTTTATGTATTCAGGAGATTTCTTGTCAGCTTTAATCTTCTTGAGGCCAAGACTCAACTGTTTATCAACAAAACAGCTAGCACGATGCTTGTGGCGGCATTGCTGGAGCTTCTCTAGCTCAACTTTCTTGTTTTCGTTGATAGCATCTCCAAGTAAGGTGAATGGGCGGAAGATTTCGGTTTGATATAGATTCTCAATTGCAGAAAGTTGCTGCTTGCATAGATCATCAATCCACCTATCAATGAACATCCTCGAATCCTTGTACAAAATGGTCTGCTGATATATCCCCAAATTTTTCTCCACAATAGTATGGACAGCAGAACGGAGCAGCTTTGTAACAGCGGAGAGTAGATCTGTGTAAGGACCTTTCCACACACTCACAGCTTTTCTACAATAAGCTTGGTGAATCCTCGGATCTACAATCTTTGGCAAACCTAAGCTGCTATTCAGCATCTCTTTCTGAATATCCCCAATGGATGCGAAACCTCTGCCAAGATCAGCATGATTTTCGAAGATAGTTCCTTTGAACTTATTTGATAGACCTCTAGCATTGTGAATCGGTCTGGGAGTTCTTGGGTTCGGTGTTTCTGATTTGAATCTTAGTTTAGAAACGGGGGTCACATTTCCCGAGTCCCTCCCATCTTGCTCAAAGGATTGATCTTTAGTGATATTTGGGTATTTGCGCTTCTTACCAGATGTATCAGGTGCAGGAAAAGTTCCTGATTCCTCTTCATCACTGTCGTCCACATTAATGACAGGAATTTGGTAGGTATCTGATGGATGCGAACAAATGATCGTCGGCTTGATGTGTAGCAACAACTTGTGAAAGTTGTGAGAAAGCTTGGTCCAATTCCCATGGAAGGTAGTATCAGTATATTCACTGGTCATAAGGCCTTTCACTTCTCGGCTGAAGTTTTGTAGTAGCCGCTGAACCTCAAGTTGAACGTTTTGGTCCGGCAACTCTGGAAGGTTCCGAAGATCTCCGATGATCTTAGCTCTATGCGCATTAACCTTCTTCCTGATTTCAGGGATGCTATATAAGATATTAGCTAGCGCCAAAGAATAAAGGGCATTCAGATACTAACTCTTCTTTGATTAAAGTCACGAGGAGCTCAGAGAGTACGGTTTGAATTCGACTAGTACCACACTTGTTTTTGTATTCGGACCAGGCGCCATTCCACAGTAGATCAGTTTTAAAGAAGTTTTCCTCTTCCTTGCGAGCTTCTTCGTGATACTTCGATTCGTCCGCTCGAAATTCTTGCCCAGGCTGTTTAGTAACTAACCAGCCATATCCCAGTCGATGTTCCTTTCCTCTCAGAATGTTCTCGAAGTCTGCGTTACCTGTTCTGTCTGCCAGAGTATCTGGCTTCGTCAATACTCCCACACAACGTTTCGTAGCATCCAGATCTTCGATGACCTTTTTAGCTCTCGACAATACCGGGTCAACGGTCATACTCATTGCAAATATGATCAAAGTATTTGGTTCCTTGATATACCTGTAAAGTGTCAGTGTGGTTGCTAAATTCATGGAGAAGCGAATTGACTTACTTTATTGCAAGGTTTTCGAAAACATTGACCAAATACTTCTCTTCTGGGTTTGGCATATTAGAAATGATCCCAGGCAAATCATAGAATGAGAGAGCGGGGAGCTCGGGTCCAAATATATCGACTTTGACAACATTAGGGGTTATCTTAGCCTCCATATCAGTGTTATCTGCCAGAGCTCTTGCACCAGTGCCAGGTATAAACTGCTTATAGTCTTGGTTATGGTTGAGTAGAGCAATTTGAGCCCATCTCATGTAGTTCGCGAGTTCGGACTTCTCCGTGATTCTGGCGAACTCGACCTGAACCCGCTCTTCTTGTCTTACCCAAGGTGGAAATGGTTGATTCGCATTGATATCCTCAATTGTCACTGGTCGTCCTTTTTTCGCGTCATACCTATAATCTTGTACGAGTGAAATAGTGCATGACCAGTCCGCCGATGGTGATGTAGTAATATTGGCAGGACATCTAGTGCAGCAACCCTTGTCACGAGGTACGTGTATTCCCGCTAAGGCACACATCAAGGAAGATTTTCCAGCACTCTGGTCTCCAATAAGTATGAGCCTAGCAAGGCTGACAACATGCGCGAGGTCGAATTTTCCCAGCTTATTGATATGATCAATCAGCTTTTGGGGAAGCTCACCGATTCGCTTGATACCATCGCCGTTCTCCATGTTGATAGTAGCGGATTCGCTTCCGTCTTTCTGATCGGCAAAGTAGTGGGAATTGGTTGAGTATCCTGTAAATAATTGGTGGTTAGCTAACGTACATTGAATCATGTAGACAATCGAGTTCTCACTGTTGTCAAAATGACGTGGCGGATCAGATTCGGGCTTTTCGTATTGAGCTTGAGATTCTACTGTGCCTTGTAGATTTCGAGTTGCCGGTCTATGTGAGGGTTCCTTCTTGACTGCCCGGGGACCTGTTGGGGGATTTGTGCGTGAAGAACTTGACAAGTGACCATTCGTGGAAGTGAAGTCTTCCCTCTGCTTTCTCGTAGCCCGGTAAGCCATGGCGAGGATGAATTATATGAACTTTGCTAGTGTTGTCCTGCATCAGTTATGTATCAGCGACTGCATAGATTGATAAACTTAGAGGCATACGAAGTTTCAAGATCGTGCGATGCTACATCTCATACACGTGAAGATTAAAATTCGGAATGCCATACCGTGCAAGAGTAAGAGCTAGAAGCATCAAACAGAATCTTGCAAAACAAAGGTAGAAGACTGTTCTATGAGGTTTAAGATCGTTCTACCTCAGAATCAGCCAGCAGAACGCAGTAAAAATTGCGGGAGAGGATTGTTGCAAGGCAGCAACTTGGAATTGTATACAGAAAGAGAATGATGGCGAGTAAGTTTGAGATCTCTGCAAGTAGCTTTGCAGAAGTCAACGAAGACTTGCTAGGTAATTCAAGGAACAAAAAATTGGTTGGAGAGAAAGTTGAAGAAGGTGAAAGGAAAACAGAAGGAATCAATTCTCAAAATACGCGAGCGTGACCGCGTAGAGTGTTTGCATATGGTCTGAAGGCCAAAAAGAATGCAGCGAATGAAAGGTACAAAGATATGAGAGAGAACGATGGATTTGAAAAGAAAGGCTTGGGAATCGCCGATCAGAGAAACTGAATAACCTCAATTCTATAGACTGTTTTTGTTTTTATTTGATATCACTTTGGTATACTTCAGACAACTATCAGATTTGTATGGCCCTCTCCGCCCAAAATGATAGATACCTACAAAAACTGCAAAGAATGGCCAAAGTAATATTATCAACTCTAGAGAATCTGATAGAACTTCAGATATGCAGCTATATCATTTGAACAGACCTTGATCCGGTAGCCACTGCCAGCTTGGGAAATTCAAGCAGATTTGAGTGATGTTTGGACTCAAATTCGATAGACTTCACTCCAACTACCCCACGGTCACGGGTAGTTGAATCTTGATCCATGTTAATGTGATGCGTCTATCCAATTGAATGGATTCTGATAGCTACGATTCTTGAATTTGCTTCTCTGACTCGGCTTCTCACATTGATCGAACGGGAAGCTCTCTTTCCTGTAGCTGTATCTTCGAGTTTTATGGTTGAATGTTGTGAGTGAGGTATGATAATATTTCTGAGACTTGAAGTCTGATTGAAGTGAAATATCGAAATATCTCGCTGGAATGAGGGGAAAGAAAGTGGAGCCAAGGAGCTGCGTACTAGCTGGGCCGGCTTATCCTCTTATCTTCACATGACTTGTGTATGTTTTGTGTATTATATGCACGTGCACAGACCGTTGAGGCCCCTAATTCCAACGGAACAAGCCATGCTATTGAAATTCCACAGCTCTAGAACCAATGCCAGGTGTTCATGTTCACGTTCACGTTCATGTTAATTTTGCAGAATTATATTGAAAAACATCCATTCAAAAATATCCTCACCACTTCAATCATTCAAAATGTCCTTACAGATCCCTCATAGAGCAAGGCCAGGTAGTGCTGCTCAAGCAGCAACAAAGGCTGTTATTCTGGTAAATCTATATTCATGAAAGTATGCAAATGCGCAAGGAAGAAGGCTGATGATGAGGCTACTAGGTTGGTGGACCATCCAGAGGAACCCGCTTTAGACCATTGTCCTTGGATCTTCCAAAGGTATATATAATTATATTCTTTTCTTTCGCTATTTGACTGACTCTCATTACCTATAGCCACTCTTCGAAGTTGCTGGTCATCCCATCGTTTGGCACTGTCTCACCGCCATCGCAAAAGTCCCCTCCATCGAAGAAGTATGCATGATCGGTTACTACGACGAATCCGTTTTCCGCGATTTCATCAAGGATGCCGCACACGAATTCCCTCAAATTAAGATCGTTTACCTTAGAGAATACCAAGCGTTGGGAACTGCCGGAGGTCTATACCATTTCAGAGATGCTATCCTCAAGGGGCGACCAGAACGTTTCTTCGTTCTTAACGCAGATGTCTGCTGTTCATTCCCATTGAATGATATGCTTAAGTTGTTCGAAGACAGAGATGCTGAAGCTGTCATTCTTGGTACCCGTGTCAGTGAAGATGCTGCCAGCAACTTTGGTTGCATCGTTTCCGATTCGCACTCCCGCCGAGTTCTTCATTATGTTGAGAAGCCAGAATCGCACATCTCGAACTTGATCAACTGCGGTGTTTATCTCTTCGCAACCGAATGTATCTTCCCTTCCATCAGAACTGCCATCAAGCGCCGTACCGATCGTCCACGTCTTGTTTCCTACCCATCCTCCGAGAATCTCGAGTCCTCATTCTTCCAAGATGAGGAAGATGTACAAAAGAATGAGGTTCTTAGATTGGAACAAGATATTTTGAGTGATCTTGCCGACAGCAAACAATTTTTCGTTCATGAGACCAAGGATTTCTGGAGACAAATCAAAACCGCTGGCTCTGCTATTCCAGCTAACGCCTTATACCTCCAGAAGGCATCGCAAACTGGTTCTAAGGAATTGGCTAAACCATCTGCCAATATCCTCGGACCAGTATTCATTCACCCAACTGCACATGTCGACCCAACCGCCAAACTTGGACCTAATGTTTCAATTGGTCCCCGTGCTGTCATTGGCCCTGGTGTCAGAGTAAAGGAGTCTATTGTCTTGGAAGATGCTGAAATTAAGCATGACGCTTGTGTTCTCTACTCAATTATTGGATGGAACAGTAGAGTTGGTGCTTGGGCTCGTGTTGAGGGAACTCCTACACCGGCTAATAGTCATACCACCAGCATAATCAAGAATGGTGTCAAGGTTCAAAGTATTACGATCTTGGGTAAGGAGTGTGGAGTTGGTGATGAAGTTCGCGTGCAGAACTGTGTCTGTTTGCCATTCAAGGAGTTGAAGAGGGTACGTTTTTCTATTCTGTGGTATTCTCGTATTTTTACTAACAAAAATAGGATGTTTCCAATGAAGTCATCATGTAATGGATTGATGGGATTTATGTATTCAGAGGAATTTACAATTAATACTATGGCGTTCTTACTCAAGGTTTCTACTCACCGCTCTCTGTGATGATCTAAAATAAAATGGTTCAGATCATGGATTAAAATGCACTTATGGTTAATTCAATTTCATTATCCGAAAACATCGTGCCCAAATGCTCGGAATGTAGAGTACTGATCGTTTTCAATGTGTATGTCGGACAATACTCGGCTCGGTAGCGCAGGAATGTATCGGGCATCTCACGGGAAGATGCCAAGTCAATTGACTATTTTCCATAACAGCCTCTTCTCCTTTCATGAAAAAGTATTGGTCACTGCAGCAAGATTACTAACCTTCAATACAACATACCGGAATGGACGAAATATCTCCAATCAATCCTGATGTTTTACAGCTGTGGTACGATGAATTGAATCCAACAAATAATAGAGGTATGTTAGGAGGCATTTTGGTAGACTAGACATGTACGAGGCCGAAAAGAGACCTCAAACAGAATGCGAGTTAGTTATTCATCAAAGTCTGGAGCATGCATGGAAGATTGGCGTGATGTCATACGACGATGTATCATGTAGGTGCGGGGAGAAATACTTCTTTGTATGGAGGTGAATATTTAAGATCGAGGAAGTTCTCAGTGTTTTTCAATCAACATACACAGTTCAATCTGTTTAGTCTTCCATAATAATCTTACAAAGAACAACAATAATAGCAAACGACAATGTCAACACCAACACCTCATCCCCAACATGGTGTTCCGTGTGGTACCAGTACTCCACGGCCAGGTCTTCTTAACACACCTGCACCTGGTGTACGTCGTCCAAACACTCTCAAAATAAAAGACTATTAACATCATCTAGGTCCCCTTCTACACCCCTCTCCAAAGCCCTCCCTCAGGCACAGCCCTCCATCCCACCCCTTCAACACCCAAACTCTTCACGCCTCTCAAAATCCGCTCTCTCACTCTCCAAAACCGTATCATGCTCTCTCCAATGTGTCAATACTCCGCTTCCAACGGCCACTTTACTCCCTGGCACATGGCTCATCTAGGCGGCATTATCTCCCGGGGCCCAGGTCTCTCAATGGTAGAAGCTACCGCCGTTTTACCCGAAGGAAGAATCACTCCTGAAGACAGCGGATTATGGCTAGACTCTCAAGGCGACAAACTAAAAGAAGTTGTGCAATTCGCGCATTCCCAGGGCCAATTAATTGGAATTCAGTTGAGCCACGCAGGGCGCAAAGCAAGCATGGTAGCCCCATGGCTCGACCGCGCCGCCATCGCAACAGAGGCCGCAGGCGGATGGCCCACCAAAGTCAAAGGACCAAGCGCTCTTCCCTTCGATGAACATCATTGCACGCCTTCTGCCATGACACTTGAAGATATCCAAGAATTTAAAGATGCATGGGCCGCTTCGGTCAAACGCGCACTGAGAGCTGGATTCGATCTTATCGAAATCCATAATGCGCATGGGTATCTGCTTCACGAATTCGTGTCTCCGGTGTCGAATAAACGGAATGATGGATATGGAGGGAGTTTTGAAAATCGCATTCGTCTCACGCTTGAGATTGTGGAACTCACGCGAGGTATTATTCCCGAGGAAATGCCGCTTTTTTTGCGGATTAGCGCGACGGATTGGTTGGATTATGAGGGGTTTGGGGAGGAGAGTTGGACGGTGAAGGATTCGGCGAGATTGGCGGGGATAGTGGCGGATAGGGGGGTGGATTTGATGGATGTTTCTTCGGGGGCGAATCATCCAAAGCAGAAGATTGAGGCGGGGTTGGGGTATCAGTCGCCGTTTGCGAAGGAGATTAAGAGGGCGGTGGGGGAGAGGATGTTGGTTGGGACGGTGGGGATGATTGGAAGTGGGAGGCAGGCGGAGGGGTTGTTGAGTGGGAGGGGTGGGGAGAGGGGTGTGGATGTGGATGTGGAGGGAGAAGGGGAAGAGACGGAATTGGATTTGGTAATTGTAGCGAGGGGTTTCCAGAAAAATCCGGGGTTAGTGTGGGAGTGGGCGGAGGAGTTGGGAGTTAGGATTATGGTGGCGCATCAGATGAGGTGGGGGTTTAGGGGGAAGGCGGGGGGACATTAGAGAGAGGGTTGAAGGTTTGATAAGGAGATTGATGAGAAGGGGAGGGCGAGGAGGGGAGATGATAGTTATGGAACTGAGATCTGCGGTGTTACTTCTTTACTTACGTATACGTATGATTCGTTTCACAAAAATAATTGATTCTGATATTTCTTCCCTTCTCGTCTTTTCTTCTTCTCAGTACTTTCTGAATATTCGTGTTCTTCTTTCGAAGTTGCACTCTGCATTCCTATCACAGCTTTCACAATCCTTTCAAATCACGCATCGATACAATACAATTACAAACTTCCTAGTTTTCGATCCATCTCAACACATGTTATCTAGTATTCCTACTACGTAGTCAGACTCCACCTGATCCCATCTCACATCCTATAATCTCACTCCTTTCTTCTAAACTAGTAGTCACGCGAGCGATGTATGAACTGTGAACATTCATTTCTTCTTACATCCTCACATTCCCCATCCCATCATAGATTAATATCCAAGACAGCAAAAACTTCTGAAATCAGAGGTATCATTTTAGTTTATAGACAGGAGCCAATATTTGTCATGTTTTTTCTTCCTTTGCCGAATTCTCCCATGTTTTCGGCCGGTTCATTTTCTCTTTGCGATATTTGACCGCTTTCATAGAAAGGTACATATAGCCGCAGGTACATTTAATCTTCATGAGCTTCAATACACCCAAGCTGGGGGCTTTTCCAGACTCGTCCACATCGATCTATTTCTAATGATCTTTCTCTCAGCAAGCAAATCACTCTATCCCATCATCATTCCAAACCCAAACGGAATCGTAGCACACCAATGCCAAAATCCCGCATCACATGGATGTAACTCTGACATGTGCATCGTTTCCCCATCCAACTATTTAATCTATCTTAACAGTAGAGCAAAGATCTCAGACATCAACTTTAAGTTTGTAGACTCTCGATGTCAATGTGAAGTGAGACAAGACCATACATAAAGCAGTTGACTACTAATGACTGTATGAAAACTCTAATCAACACTCCGAGTTATTCTCATACTATTGATGTACTTGCAAGAGAGAAATATCATATCGTCCATCGTCCACTATCATCGATACTTTACTCCTATGCTAGAACCCTGCGTTTCCCCATTCCCACGGATACTCATCATGCGGATACAAATCTGCAGCACAACCTTATGTAAAGCTTATTATATATACCCAAGAATGGGATACCAACAAGACGACACGAGGAAAGAATGTCAATTGTGCATGTGCGGGGATCTCGTATCGCACACGAAATAAACCTTTCTCCGCATCGCTAAGGATGTCAAAGTGCACGATGTCGCCATATCCCGGTTTTTCTAACTTTGTATTTATGCGTACGAGATACTCGATCGATGTATATGAGGGGTAGAAATATATCGACGTGCACGAATGCTTATTCCCTCGGAAAGATTCTCGCTTATTTGCTGTAGACGGTGCAACAAAGTGACTTGCATTAAACGTGGGAAGATCTGGAAAGTATAGCTGTCACTTGATCAGGGGAACTAAACCCCGCAGTTGCATTTCTGCTAATTTCTTTACGATTTGTGCATTGTGCATTGAAGCTCATTAGCGCTTCCTAATATCACCAAGGCAATTCCTCGAGTTGAGATGAATGCTGAAGTCAGACTAGCAATTGACAATTGTCTTTGCTCATACAGCCGCATCCAATAATTCATAGCACCCCAAGATTTCTAGCTGCACCAAGAATTCCCTCACTCTTGTCCTCAATTTATTTATCTATCACATGAGCATAGAAGCCACCAAATTGTCGTCAATGCCTCAAGCATGATTCGCGGGCATCAATTGTCTCCTTAAATCTTTACCCTCGGGAATAAAAGCTTGGCGTGATGGATTTTTTTTTCATTTTCTTTTGCCAATGAAGACGGGCGAGGGGATATATGACTCAAATTGAACGTGCTGCTGTCTGTGGTAAAGAAGCGGAATTAAGAATTGATGTCGCCTACCATATCCATTTGATGAATTCAATTTCCGTAACCCGGGCTAATTGATTTTAACTGTAAATAATTAACGTTTCAAGAAAGCAAATTGATAGAAACGTAAAACAATTGGATATGAATATTCGGCAATTATCAAATAATACATCGAATGAACGAATGGCGCAGGTATTGCGTATTTCACCACCTACCGACCAGAAGTTTATTTTTGGATTCTCTAACTTAGAGCAACTCAATTCACCGAATAAATTATAAACACGGTGTATTACTGAGAATTAAATCTCGTGTGTGAACTTTCAATGCGAAACACGCATATAAACTTTCAATACGAAGATAGAGTTTAGCACGCGGGTTCACTTGAGCCGACGAAAACTCTATGACACCAGAGGACCTGCATTCCACGCAAATGCTAAGCGGAAAACTCCTTAACTACTACAATGACTTTGTTAGACTATTACTCAATGCCGATATCACGAATCTTAAAACTTCAAGTGCCACTCAAATCTTATGACTAGTCGAAAGAATATCGGAAGGCAACATTGTATTGTCATGGTCAAGCACCAAACCCCAGATTATATTAGCGAAACTCTACCCTTACTCAGAGTCAAGACGGAAGCTAGAAAACTCTGAATGCTTTGACAAGTGTGATTCTCGAGTCAGCTTTTCGGTGTTAAATTTATTCTGAGAATATAAAAATAATCGCGAAATATTCCATCGAATATTTTCATTCGTTCGGACAATTATCATAAGTGTCAAACCGGCTTTTCTTCTCTAACATTCGAATCAAACACAACCACGACTCTCCCCACGGCAAATGGTTTTACAGAGTTCAATGACACGGGGTGCATGAGCATTTGAACACCTCTTCCCATACCTCCTGTCCAAACTCGACTCCTTGATTCCTCACATGACAAAAATCGGAGCAACCAATCAAAATATTCACAAACCAACATACCACGTTGTTGAAATGATATTTTGAGTTTACACTTGAATTCATACACTCGCATGCATACTTCTTCTAGAAGGAGGACATCACTTTTCAAATACCGGTATCTTTAGACATGTCGTATCTTGGCAAGCATCCCAACTCCAGTCTTGGTACATTGACATCATTGATTTTTGTCTCTTGGTCTGTTGGATGTTTTTCGACCCCGCAAAGCCCCCGAGCCGCAATATCAATCGTGGTGGAATTGACAACCGTCGGACCGAGACCCTCACTGGTATTCCTGTTTGTTACAACGTACGTTACCCCTGATGAACATGAGCTCCTCTTTTCCGTCCATGAATGAGAACCCATTGGTATGGACATTACTAATCCCTCTTCTCATCTTGACACATTTCCATGCACACCATATGAGAGAAACTGCCAACTTCCAAACCACATTCGGTCGAATTTTTCGGTGAGTCCCACTTGAGGAATTTGGCCGCGAGACTGCAGCAGACAGCATCTTCTCCTCTCAAGGCGAGGAAACTCCCGTTTTGGGTTTCGGTACATGCATGAGCGTTGCATGTGATATGTATCTGTATGGTTGACAAATCTTTTGCACTGATTGCGCCCGGTCGTTTCCGAATTGCTCAAGTGGAGCGCATCAATAAGGTTACCACAGCGACCGAAAAAAGTATAATTGCCATCTCAACGATGGAATTTGTGAAAGAAAAAAAAAGTCGCCTCATGTGACTTTTTTCATTATAAGGTCCAAACCCAATGTGCGGTTATGCTTCGGCTTGACTTTACTCCTGATGCATGCTGGTCTTGCATAGGCGGTGCACGCTAGTGACACAACACCACTAGAGCCATAGAGTAAAGCGTGTGACTTGCATGGAGGGGTAATTCTTTATAAAAGAATCCAGATAAGTGGGAATTCAAAAACCAATAAAGTCAATTGTCCTATCATGTCACCAGCAGTACAAATGATCAATGAAAACGCTAAGCTAAACATCTAGATCTCCTGAACTAGAAGATCTAAATTCTAGTTCCCGGCGAGCCCAACGAGAAATCCACCCAAAAGACAAGGAAGGAGGATATAGAAATCACGTTGAGAAAAAATGGAGAGAGAGGGGGTTGAGTTTATGTGTGCCAAAAAAATTGGAAAAACAAGGATCCAGTTTACGAGAACAGGATAGTGGAGTGGTGGATTCCAATTGTCCGAAGCGAGTTTGAGAAAGTGAGATCTGTGGAAAAATTGGGATGATCATCTGGAGAATTGGAGCTGATGGCTTGGTTTCCAGCTGGGGAATTCCGGATTCTTGGGGCACCATCCATCTGACATTTGGAGACTCCAGTGATTAGGTCGTGGAAATACCAATGCGTGTGTGATATCAAAAATTGATGAAGCATGATGAATGAGGAGGTCGATTTTATTTCTTTCACATCACACGCTGTCAGCCTTGTGCTACATGTATAGTTTCTGAAGCCATCCGAATGGATAAATTTACGATCGACAAAGCATTATGACCGTTGATTACATATATATATTCTACTCTGTGGGCGAATCGTAACCAGGTCTCAGAAACGCCGACATGTATTATATTATAATGCAGAAATTTGAAGATTATCACTCTCCTTCAATTTTACCGAGCAGAGCAAAAAATACCCTGAATATCACGATCTCCACATCGTCTACACATTAGTAACCTGCCTAATGCAACATGGCAAAAAGGATTTACCAATTTTTTATATTCTAGATTTTAAATATACATCTGCATGTTGGTTGGTTCGTGTACATGCATACCTAGACTGTCTACACACACGCGCGCACACACATAGCTACCAACACCACTCCACTTTGTGGAAAAGTCTCAAGTGTAAGCTCGTTTGTAAATAGTTACATGTTCGTTGGACATCGTTGTTGGCATCTTCATCCACCTATTGTCCTCTCAACCGTTTCGCTGGCACACACATGAAGTTTCAGGGCGCTATTTAGTATCGACTGACCTTACATACCGTTGTCCTTACATTTGCATCTCCATGTACATTTCCAGCCCTACCAATTAAGCTATCAACCATGCATTCACCCTGACCAACTCTTTTTTTTTTTCTCGACGGTGTCGTCTCTGCGACTACTAAGTGGATCTCTTACCGCGAAAAATTGCAATAGTTATATAAAGACGATAATTAATAGGGCCGTGAAGAATAGATTTTTCATATTTGGTGTAATACTATTGACTTTTTCCACCGTTGTTTGTGCTTACGAGTTAAAGAGGGAGTCATGACGAGTCTATCCCCTATTTTTACATGAGGAAAATACCACGAATGGATGAGGATATTCATCAACTTCGTATCTTCTTTGGTTCTAGAAACGGATGTCGCCGTTTCAGAAGTCAGATAGATCTAGGAACGACATGTACTCTGTATGTACGAATCTGTATATCGAATAAGTTGAATTCCACAATTCGCTTCAAATGACTTCTCTGGAAAGGAAGAGGAAAGAATAGACTTTCATGTAATTCCTTCTAGAACAAAAGAACAATTCATTCATTATGCACAGTCTATAATAGTGACGATTTGGATCTTGGAATAAACACTTAGTGTCAAAGCTATTACTGCATAAGTTTTCTTATGCTTGCATATCTAGGCACTGATGTCGGTATTTAGCATTAGAGTCGGCTTTTCGTTTTATGCTAATCCATTCTCAATATCGCGAATTTCAGATACTGCCCATGAATTCATGATGAAAGGAAAAGACCGACCACGGAAGAAAAGAGTTAGATTAAATTAAGATTTGTAGATGTGAGGTATAATGATGGTACCTACAGTTAGTTCTAAACTATATATCCTGGGTCAGAGTTTAATTCCTGTACCGGTTGTAAGAGATCGGGATTCCTTTTCGGTAAGGAAATTCTCTACATTATTAGATATGATAGGAATACATATAAATTGTAAGGAAATAGAGTTTCAAGTTCAAAATCCACATTTGTAGACAAAGCAAAGCAAATAGATTACAGTATACATACAGTACCTATCTTAAACCAGGACTTCAGTCTACAAACGAATAAGTGACAGGGGGTCATCCCACTTCAACATTGTGAAAAGTAGCGACAACGTCAACAAGAACAACAACTTCTACAAATTCACTCCAAAATATAATAACCACAATAAAATAATGCTCAAATAATAAATCAATAATTCTCCTCCGATTTTTAACCCAGGTCCCCCTTCTCTTTCTCTCTTTCTCTTTCTCTTTCTCTTTCTCTTTCTCTTTCTCTTTCTCTTTCTCTTTCTCTTTCTCTTTCTCTTTCTCTTTCTCTTTCTCCTCCTATCAATCAATCATCTCATCCCATCTCTTTCATCTTTACATGCACCACACCATCTTCTTCACACCATAAGCAAGCGCCCTCTCTTCACTCATAAGCGCGCCGTTAATATATCACCAGGTACGGAGTCTATGTGAAAAGTCAGCCCAACCAATCTTCCTTCCCATTCTCCCTCACCACCCATCACTCATTTCTCTGCGGAATCAAAAAAAATAATCAAAAAAAATCCCCCAACCAATAAGAAAAATCAAATTCCACCCATCCCGCCACTTTTTGTCTGTATGTATGTACGATATGTATATTCTAGATGGATATGTATCTGCCATCACATCTAGAATTTCACATCCTTCCTTTCACGACTTTCAGATCTTTCTTTCACCGCCGTTATGCATGCATGCACAACACACGTTGTTGTTCTTTCTTGGAATATATTGAGGATCAGCTGTACATACACATAGAGTACATAGGTACCTGTTTTCAAAAATGGGCGTTGCATGGCGTAGAGGAGTATGTATGGCGAATAAATATAATACAATAAAATAAAATAAAATCAAAAATATAAAAATATTACTTCTTGCTTCTCAATTATTAATTCGTTTGTGTGTTTATCTATCTATTCATTCATCTTTCCTCTTTATTCATCAATCCATCTATGTAAATAATTCTTCCGTACACACAAAATAGGAGTATCCATCTACACAACACATATTATTCCAAGTCTCCTCCCTCTCAAGCGAGATCCTATCCCATTCTTAGAATGAGAGGAAATATAATAATGAATAATAAATAAACAATCATTCCATCAAATTGAATTTCTCTCGAATATTTTCCACGGGGCTGAGAAGTAAGAACGGATTAATTAATCTTGAGGTTTTATTTCTCTCAGCTAGAAATACAAATTGATTTGTAAATAGAATTGTTCTGTTTCGTGCGCTTGTAAGTTACGCGCCGTGTGGTTGGGATACTTGGATGTGCATACAGACAGACAAAGAGACAGACAGCAGTGCTTATTTACTTGAAAGTAACTGGGTATGCTATATTTAATCCAAGACGGGGAGAAAGGCATCTTCTATCTAGAAGTTTAGATGGTAATGTTGGTGTTGGGGTCATGAGATCTATGATTGATGTGTGTTTATAGGTTATGATTGAGTATATGGTAGATAGATATCCAGGAGGTAAGCAAAGGTTTTGAACTTGGAGAACAAACACGTCTCCGATCTCAAATTTCGTAATGGGCTTAAATAGGCAGGTAAGTAAATAGTCTACAAATGCCTAGGTCCTTGCGGAAAGGAGCAATGCCTTATGGGATTGAGATGTACATACCAAGATAGGATGGACCGGTAAGGTGGATTGCTATTTTGTTTTTAGATAGTACATGCTCTGCTGTACATTGAGCTGAGCTGAGTGGTAGCTAACCCTATAGTCTGTGTGAATATGTGAGGGATGAGGCAGATACAACTTATCCCATGACATTTCCACAGTCTGAAGGCCGAATCAACGATACCTACCTAGGTATCTAGATACCTAGTAATGATGGGGTGGGTTACCGAACGTGGGGAAAGAAAAGGAGGTAGCGTTGCGCCGCGTTGCGTGACTGATAATTTGATTATCGATATCATATCTGCCTACATAGAGCACAGCTTACCTTTCTTACCACATCCTATGTCAGATACAATTATAATCCTGAAACATCTTCATATCACGAGTCTTTTAATAATCCTTCAGAAATGGCATTTGTATTTCTTGTCTACCGTTTGTGATGCTTAGTATTCGTATGATTATTCTAATCTTAGTGTTGCCACTGCGGAAGTAAGTACCGTGTGATGAATACCTACCCCACGCTATCATTATCGTAATCCCATCTTATCTCATCTCATCTCATCGTTCGTTTCATTAGCTAAGCATTGTCTGTCTGTCTGTCATCTTTCCTGTTTATCTTCAAGAAAGAAGGAGGTAATACTATGTAGATATAAATGTAATTAGACAATAAAATAGTAAAATAATATCCATCCATTCCTCAATCCCCCATCTCATATCAAAAATCAACCCACAAAACCCAATCTCCCACGATCAAAAGATTTCAATCTTCAAGCACCTACCTATCTAAATCAACCCTCAGCCCAGCACAATCCCACCCGGCGAAGTAATCCAAAACTCAGGGTAACCAGGTCGCGTGGTTAACATTTGGAGAAGGGGGTGTGAAATCTTACATGTGTGTGTGTGTGTGTGTGTGTATTTATAGTAAGGATGGGATAATTAGGATGTGACGAATTTGACGACATAACGGGGAAAGGAAGGGTCCGTACCGGATGGATGGCGTCAGCAGAGGTGGGAAATCTGAGGTGAGATTGGAGAGAAAGAGAGAGAGGTGCTGGGATGTTTAGATTTTAAACGGCGAGGAGGATTTGGACGTGGGGGTGAGGGTGAGGGAGGGAGATGTAGATAATTATATGTGATGAATGATAAATGAATATGTAGAATATTAGAGATGGTAATGGCGATGTAATGGTAACGGTCACAATCATAATACAGATACAAATATACCTACCTACACATTCCACCCTCCCCACTAAAAACAAACGCCATAACACATTCGCTATTCAGCCCTAGAAAATAGAGTATGAGTTAGTTATAAATGGAAATGGGATATGGGATATTTAGATGATAGTGATGGTAGGGTAAAATTAGATATTGATGAATAATAAATGATAAATGATGAGGTAGATGTAATGATGACCAGTCTCTCTTATATTGTAGCGAGGATTTGGAGAATTTGGGAGAGTTGAAGGAGGAATGAATGGATGGATGGATATATTCTGAGTGATGGGTAGATAGTACAATTCGATTCGATCTATATATATATGTAGAATAGATAATGAGATAAACTGGAAGACTATGTTCTTGAATTATATGTACTTTATAGGTATATGTGTTGTACATGATTCATTCTTCATTATTCCCCCTCTCCCTCTCCCACCCTCTACCCCGCCTCCCCCCTTTCTTAATTTTCCAATTTCTAACAAAGATCATGATCACAACCGAAGTAACAACAACAACAACAACAACAATAATGATATAAACATAACCACAACTGTATAATCTCACAAACAAATACATACACCTCACAACCAACACACTAGAAATTATTCATCCCCCCCTCTCCCTCTCCCCTCCTTAATCTTCGGTTCCGCGAATACTAGACAAGCAACAATCAAGTATCCAATACTAACACAATCAAAATATATCAATTCAAATTTATGTTTTGAAATGAGCGAATGAATAAATAAACAATAAACAAAATTCAAATCTAATCTGATTCATTCTGAATCTATACATCTTCTCTCAGAGATTCTCATCTCCATTTTCACCTATGATATACATGAAAAAGAATACCGAGATAGATATCTAATATTTATCTATCTATCTACTTCCTCATCACATCTCCTCTCACCTCACATCACATCACTACATCCCTTCTACTCCTCTCTCCCCTCCTCTCCTCTACCCCCCTCACTTTATCATTCCACCCACAATAACCCTATATACATCTCCAGATCTCCAAACTCCAAACTCTACCTCCAACTCCAACTCCTATCCACATATCTACTATCTAAACACCTACCTAGCCTCCATCTACCTGCCTAAGTTACCCAGCCATATAAAAATATACAAATACACAAATACAATATATTAATTACCTCGCCTAAGTATATTAACATTGCTTCTTCTTTCTTTCTCTTCTTTCTTTTTCTTCTTTCTTTCTCTTCTTTCTTTCTCTTCTTTCTTCTCTCTTCTTTCTTCTCTCCTTTTCATAACACTCTCTCATCTCATCTCATTTCTCCACCCCTCTCCTCATATTCCCATCTCCAATTCCAATCCCACTTCCGTTCCAATCCCATTTATTCCAATTCCAATCCCTCCCCCTCTCCCATCCCTCTCCTCACATTTCCATCTCCATCCCCTATCTATCAACTCACCTCCTCACCATTACAATACCCACCCGTCCATCCATCCCTCCATTTCTCCATCCCTCCACTTCTCCATCCCTCCACTCCATCATCCGTCCATCCATCTATCCCCTCATTGCTCCCACCATCCAACAACCTCCTCATCCATCCATCCATCCATCCATAAAAACAAGCCCCCAAACCCCCTACCTCACCACCTCACTACCTCACCACCTCACCACCTCAAATTTTAAATCCCGATTCTCCAAGATATATTCTAGATTAAGATTAAGATTGACATTAAGATCAAGATTATATAGAGACTACTAAATTGAACCGAATTGAACTGCACAGAACCGAACCGGATTGAACCAGTCGATTACTTCTCTTCCCCCTTCCCCCTCCCTCTCCCCTCTTACCCCTCCTCACTCTCCTTTCTCCCTTTTTCCCCCTCTTGCTCAAATTCATCCCCCTTCTTCATCCCCCCTCCTATTCATTTTTCAATAACCTCACTTCCCCCCCTCTCACCTCACGCAATAACAAGTCTTCCTATTTGCTTCCCCTTTCAAATGCCTCTTCTTACATTATTATCATCATCCTCCTCCTCCTCTGTCAACCTCTACAATCTCTACCGCCAAACTAACATTCAATATTCAATATAAATATCCCCGTCACCACTCTTATTCTCCTTACTTCCCAGACATCTCATCTTCATCCTTATATCATCCCCACCAGTCAAAGTATCAACAACACATTAAGCCACTCACATCACCACAATCAATCAAAAAGAGCCAAAAAGTTTGTATCAATATTTTATTTTTTGTTCTCTTCTCCTCCCTCACTCTCCTATCCTCTCACTAAAAACTATCTAATCTCCTTGCTTTCATTTGCAAGTCATAATACAATTGTTCCGTATTCCCATTCCCCCTAAACTTTTATATCATCCACTGCCTATCCTTCCATTCCAGTTCCCATCCATTCAGATCATATACAAAGATTCATGCTTCCTCTCGGAAGTTCATGATCTTCTTCTCTCAAAAAGAGGAAAAGCTTGAACTGAAAAAAAATCTCAAGGACTTTCTCAAAAATCCATTATGTGGTATCATCCCAACGCCAGTTGAAATAAAATCCGCTGGTATCAAAACATTCTTTGAAAAAGAAACCATTCAGTTTTCTTCATAACACTTTTCCTCAAAAAAAAGCTTTTGTGTAAAATGAAGAAGAAAAAAAAAACAAAGACGCAAAAGAACACCGATCCATAATTTCCCATTCCATACCAGTTTATTCCCATACCAGTGTTCTTTCCATCCCCCAAATATGTGTGGAAGTTGTTGACCTTTTTCTTCCAAGTCGCTATGTGAATATGTAAAAGAAGAAAAGTAAAATAAAAAAAAAGTATAAAAAAACAGACAAATATCCCACCCCTCCTTGATCCTGTGATTGTAAAACATTCGCTATAATGCAAACTGAAAAAGCAAAAAGACATTAATTCGTGCCCAATGCTATGACCATGTAAAAATTCCACACGTCTTGTTTCTATGCCAAGAAACTCCATGACGATGAATGCAGTTTTGACTGTGAAGTCGATGTAAGACTATATATTGCCAGAAGGCAATACAAGTCAAACGTATAAATTGTTGTATGCTGATGTTGTTTACTCGATGCGCAGATAACCCATTACATTATGCGACTAACACGTAGTATTGTTCAGAAATTTACCATCCCTTGGAATGATATTCTCCTAACCCTTGACTGAAATATTGATTCCAGCTTGAGTTGAGAGCTTGATCATCCTTATCCATATAAACATTCTCTGGGTATTGTTTAAGGTTTGCAACATCATGTGCAGTGTGTCTTCGTTTAAGAGCTGCAGCAGCTTCATTGACTGATGACTTTTGTCTTCTTTCCCAAAGGAGGTTTTGTCGAAGACTAACAGTCAATTCAGTTGCAAGCATGTTTCTTCTTGTAGTTCTTGGTGAAAGTGCTTGTTGATGTGCGGTAGTGTTGGTGGTTGTCTTGATAATAGGTTGAGCTCCACGAGGAACTTCGGCAATTGGTCCGAGTCCTCTCATCATCAGAGGGGTTTCATCGGATTCCGGTGATGCTGCGAGAGAAGGACCATTGGGAGAAGAGTTTCGGGATCTGCGAAGAGCTGGAGTCGATCGAGAAGCTTCGGTGGCAAGTGCTTGAGCACGATCGTTTTGGTGAAGCATGGTGGTGATCAATGATCGTCTAGAGGTGAGTTGAGGTCTTGAATCAACTCGTTGGAAGAAGGTCTTGTCATCGATACTTGCGTTTCCAGAATCCTCGACTGAATCTTCCCAATCAGAGGAATCATCGTCATCGTCAATGGCAGATTCGTCGACATCATCCTCATCATCTGTCTCAAAGACATCATCGTCGAATGCTTCTTCTTGGATGGTTCTAGTGGCAACCTCTTCTTGGAAAGAGGTTTGCTTCTTGGCCAAAGGCTTTTGGAGTTTGTCAGTTAATGCACTACGTGGTTGCATTCTGTTTGGTAGAGAGCTCTCGTCTTCGTTTGATGATCCACCGAAGCTGAATTTAGCTGGCTTCTTCTTTTGTTGGAGTGTTAATGGTTTGTCATCCATTGAAGCTGCTTGTTCACTGAGTGAGTCTTCACCGGAAGATCCACCAAGAGCGAACATTTGCTTCTTCTTGGGTGCAAGTGCTTTTGAATCTGTTGCGAGAATATCGGCGGTTGGTATCGAGGATGGCACGGTGTTGAGTGGGATGGAACGCATTGAACTGCTGACATGTGCGGGTGAGAGAGAGAAACCCTTGACAACTGAAGTGGCACTCTTTTCGGAGTTGCTGCTTGATGATTCCATGGTGGCAGATTGACTTGATGAGTTGATTGAGAAAGACTCGTTTGATGGCATGGCAGGTGATTCATACTTTGGTTGAATGAACTCTGGGATTCTCTCGGCGAGTGGCGCAAGGTAAGGTGTAGAGATGGTAAGAGGAGCGAGATCTTTCTTTTCCTTGATAGTGATAACCATCTTCTCAAGATCATCAGGTGTAATGTGACGTTCCTTTCCTCGACTTCTGCTATTGCAGGAATCTTGTCTGTGAATTTGTCGGTGTGAGATATCGAGAGGAGAAGAATCGGAACCTTCTTCGAATTCGATGGCCTCTTCGTCCACGAGTGAATCTAAGCTTCCACTCAATTCTGGAACGTTATTCGAATCTAGACCTTCGGAACTTCTTGAGGATCGTGAAATGATGGGTGTGGTAGTGTTTGCTTCTGAATTTGGTTCGCAGCAAAAGGTTTCTCTGTTCCATAATCTCCAGCTTAAGTTTTCTAATCTTTGACCTTCTTCTAAGGATCCAGCACATCTCGAGAAAACTGTTGTAAGGAATGTTAGTTAGTATAGTGAATGATGGGAATGGCGTGACGCGAATGATTTCACGAGTGAATGCTGGTGGTAGAAAGAAGTAAACTTACCAGTCCACATGCTGTAAAGGTTCTCAACGTTTCTTGTATCGACTTTGTGAATAAGTCCGGCGTCAACGGTCAAGACCGGCGCATTTAATCTGGAAGGCATAATGATTGTATTTTGGAATCGAAATTTTGCTCGAACGCACGAGCTGTTATGAAAGTGAAGGCACGACTGCGGGAAGAAGTCGCGATGTGATCGCGAAATGGTGGAGGAATGTTGGTTTGTTATGTTGATGATTGAATGTTCGTAATCGTATAGAATCTTCTTACAATGATTCAATGTGGTGAAGGCGATATTGAAGAGTGAAAGGTTGAATAATCGGTCGGTCGAGAGAGAAAAGTAATCGAGGTATTGGTGGAGAAGGAGGAGATAGTTGTAGTTGTAGGTTTAAGTTGGGGTTGAGAAGTGTGGAGGAAAAGAGGTTGATGGACCGGATGTGGGTGAAGTAAAGTATAAGTATGAAATAAGCGTTTTCGGAATAAATCGCTTTTTTTTTTCCTTTTGGGTCCGTTTTGATCGAGGTGGGAACTTCTGGCGAGGCGCAGGAAGAGAGAGAGAGAGGGGAGAATAGAATCTTGTTCTTTTCGTTACACTTTGAGATGTGAGTGTGAATGTGAATGTGAGTGTGAGAGTGAGTGTGAGTGTGAATGTGAATGTTGAATGTGTTGATTGATGTTGAAGAGGAAGAGTATTATCTTGTTGGTAGGTAAAGTATTAGTGGTGGTGATATTTGATAGATATTATATCCAAGTAATGTAATGTAATGTAATGTGCTGGTCGGCTTTCTTTTAGACTGCCTGACTTTGACTGAACTTGAACTACCTTGAACCTTTTTAGGTTTACCAGCAGAAAGGCGGAAAAGAAAGAATAAAAAAAATAAAAAATCAACAATAAAAAAGGATTAAAAAAATAATAATCAAGTGTGGAACCGATTTTATTATTCTTCTTTTCTTTTCTCTTTCTATTTTCCTACTTTTCGACTTTTCTACTTTCCTCTTTTCTTCTTATGGTCGGTGAATTAAAATCCAGTCAAGTTCACGTTGTGGAGGGGGGGGGGGTTAATGATCGGTCTAACTAGGGTGATGAGGTTATGAGTAAGTGAGAAAAAGGCTAGATCTCTACTCTTCTTTTCGTTTTTCCCTTCTCTTCTCTTCCCCGGTGGGAGTGGATATCAATGAGTATGGGTGGGCGAGTGTTCTCGGTCTTCTCAATGTTCCAAGTAACGCCAGAGGATAATTAATTCATTAGTGTCCTGTGTTAATTACCCCTTTGAAAGGAGGAATGTCCTCTTTGGGATTAGATTGTATCGTGTCTGCTCAACGATCTATCCCCGATCGGTCGATTCTTGATCATTCAGTCATTTTAGTTTATTCCTTCATTTGGTTAAGCAAACGGCCCTTTTCCGTACGAGATTCAACTGGATCTAATCCTATTTGAGGTGCTTTACGTGAGTTTAAGTGAAATGGGGAAATTGTCAAGGAGTTCAATCATGTGCTCAAGAACCTGAAGATCGGTTCCAAACTTTCTCAATCCTTGTCTCTATCTCTTTACCCCTGGTTATGAGTGAGAGAAGCCATGAGGTCCAGACAAGATAGTGGATGGGAGTTGAATCGTGATGGGGAAATTGATGCTAGTGACGAAGGAGTAATAAGTGATGAGTGCTAAGCAGAATGAGGAAATAACTTGAGATTGATCCAAAGGACTCCTTTCCATTTCAAGTATGTTTGATGTAAAGCCGATGAAAGGTCATTGCTTTTGTATTCCATCACTTCTATGGCGATGGCGATGGTTATGATTGTAACTATGACTATGACTATGACTATGGCTATGGCTATCTATGGCTATGGCTATGGCTGTGAGCTATGGCTATAGCTGTTTTGAGTAAAAAGGTTCATTTTCGTACCTTACTCGTTCATATCGCATCTGGGTGTTGATGTCAATTGGGCAAATCAATCGGTAGATGATGAGTACCTAAGGATGAGTGGGAGTATGGGTAGGAGTATAATTGAGTACCGTTAATCAATCACGGTACTCGATCAATCAGTCAATCAATCAATCAATCAATCAATCAATTCAAATATACACGCCGAGGCTTTCCCTTCAATGCCCTCTCTCCCTTCATCTCACTCCACACAATCATCACCCCCAACCAACATCCATCCATCCATCCATCCATCCATATCATGAGGACGATGAAGTATCAAGACCTTTTTAAACTTCGCCTCAACTCAACTCAACTCAACCCAACCCAACTCAATTCATCAGCACAACAATCAATGCATTATTGACAAGTGGGATCCCATACATCACCGCCTTATCAAAAAAAGCACATCACATGTCCATTTGATCATTAAAGTCCCCGGCTTTTTGTTCATCCATCCATCCATCCATCCATCATCCATCCAGAGACAGAATGTACAACTTACAGGTATAAACCCTCTCAACCCTATCCCGTACTCTACGCCCATGCCGTGGCTATGAACCTCCCGTCCAGGATGAGATGCAACGGCCCATAACTATTCTGAAATCAATCATTAAGTATCACTACTATACCGATGATGAATCACATTCCAGATATCCGAGGATGAGAATCAATGTACTACTGACTGATGGACGGACGGACTGAGGGTGATTGAGGACGCTCCAGAGCTATTTCCTCCTAAAAGTTAACCCGCATTCATCAAGCACATGATTCATTGGGAACACGGTACCCTTTCTCCCAGCCTCTGGTATTGAGATATGACACTGGTGAGAGTCGTGAGAGTAGTGAGAGTTTGATATCCATTCAACGTGTCTTGCTTTATGTCTACTGACATTGGTTAATTTTTAATTTTTAATTTTTAATTGGGATTGGGATTGAGATTGAGATTGAGATTGAGATTGAGATTGAGATTGAGATTGAGATGGTGATTGAGGTGGTGATTGGGATTGAGATGGTGATTGGGATTCGGGATACCCCAATTGTTCAGATCAGATGTATTTTCGATCATTCATTCATTCATTCATCCCACATTTCCACATCCCACATCCATATCTCATTGCCACAACCCATATTTCTATTTTTCAACCCCATTCATTCATTCATTCAGTCATTCATGCAAAAAATGGGTTATTCTCAAGTATTCTCAAATACCTCAAGTATCTTCAAATAAAATATTATACATCTACAAATAATCACCCCTATATCATCATCCTATCCTATCCCATCTATCACCTCCCAATCCCCAATCCCATTCGTCCATCTCAGCAACTCTCAATCATCACATATCATCACATCACCCATCATCCCCCTCTCCAAATGACCTCTCTCAATTCATCTCATCTCAACTCAACTCATGCCATCTCATCTCCTCCACCTCGTCCAAGCCTCCTCCTATCCTCTCCTCTCCTCGCCTCAAACATCACTATCAACACACTCCCCTCCCCGATCCCAACTCCCATCTATCCATCCATACACAACCCTAACCCGCACAACCGCACTGAAATAAGATAAAATGAAACCCGAAGATCTTTCTGCAGGGTCTTCCCTCAGTGCATCGCATCAAATCACATCACATCAGCTGATATACATAAATACATAAATACATAAATAAATACATAATAAACACATAGCTACCTAGGTACATACGCACATCATGAGGTTTACCTATCCCTAATTCCACACCATCCGTCGCTTACCCACTGCAAGTACCAAGTACCTAACCAACCAAGCAACCAAGCAAGCAAGCAAGCACCAACCAACTAACTAAACATCCCCTATAAACCCAACCCCAAGGAAAAATAAAAAAGCGCAATGGATTGGTACGTACTGGTACAGCCTCATTCATTCTCCACGTAATCTATCAATCAATCTATCAATCCCGAGGTCAATCAATCAATCAATCCATCTACACTGACTGTATGGATCTATGGATCTTCGTATGGATATACCATAGGTACCATAGATACAATTCGCCACACACATATTTCGTATACACTACACTACACTACACTACACTACACTACACAGTACACTACACTACACAGAACCGAGCCGAGCAGCACAGGACAGGACAGAGCAGAAAAAAAAAGGGTTCTTTAGTTAGTGTTTTTAGTTCTGGAGACCCTTTTCTACTTTTTTCTTTCTTTTTTTTTCTGTAGTCTCATTTCGTAGTCTTTCCATCCATCCATCCATCCATCCATTCGTAGTATTATCTTCTTTAGGCTGGCTGGCTGGGTAGCGTAGCGTAGCTACGAAGATTTGATTTGATTTGATTTGATTTGATTTGATTTGATTTGATTTGATTTGATTTTCTACAAGGCGGGGAGGAGATCGGTACTGAGCGGAGGTGCCGATACTATTTTCTATATGTTGTGATGCTGTACTAGATGCTATACACTACTCTACTCTACTCTACTCTACGACACGCTACACAAGATAGCCGCGGCTTTCGATTTTCTTCCTTTTTTTCCTTTTTACTATGTACGGGTTGAGGTTGTTGTGGCTGAGGTGGAGTGCATGTGGAAGGAGTTGGATGTGGAGTGGATGTGGAAGTGGATGTGCATATCGATGGAGGGTTTTCTCCGTACTGCACTTTGTTATTTCGTGAGGAGATGAGGAGTGGCGATGGCGATGGGGATGGGGATGGCGACTTGGGAGGCTCGGGGAGATAGATTACTTACTTGCTTACTTGCAAACTGACTCACGCACGAATTGATACTATACCATGTTATATTAACTATATGATGTCATACGTACTATGCCATTCCAAGAGATCTCTCGGGTATCTCGTCTATCGTCTATCGTTTATGGTTTTGCATGATTCTCCATGTCCACGTGTGTTTGTAGATTATGTATGTACCAAGGTACCTAGGTAGATAGGTAATGAGTAACGATATATTCGTACACGAGAACTGAGTGGCAATTTGTAAAATGGGAATCGGAATCGGAATGGGAATGGGAATGGAAATAGGAGTGGTGCAGGTTCAGATTGGGTTTGGGGTAAGTATCATATGGGGAGAAGTATATTGTAGCGAAAGGAGAGGAAAGGAGAGGAAAGGAAAGGAAAGGAAAGGAGAAAGGAAAGGAGAAAGGAAAGGAGAAAGGAAAGGAGAAAGGAGGATATCATAATGATATGATATGATCGATTCACAGCTAGGTATTGTTATTGCTATTGTTATTTTTCATTATGATATGATATGGTGTATATTTGCATATATTTTGCATGTATACATAGTGAATGAAAATGATGTTGATGTTGACATCTTTTCGCTGTTGATTTGATATCGATATCGAATTCGATACGAACAATACTAATCTTGATCTTGATCTGGAATCTAAATCATACTTCCCACCTCCCACCTCTCAACTCTAGAGGTAGAACTTCGAAGCGCATACACGCGAGAAAGAGAGGAAGAAGAGGAAACTATACAATGATTGATATCAGTAATTCAGTATCAACTCTCTTTCTCTCTCTCTCGCTTTTCCCTTTTCCATCTATCCATCCATCCTAACAACCATCAAACCATTGATTCCATTCTCAATCCCGAAATACATACCTCGGTAACCTTAGTATGTGTGAGTTATGCGTGGTATTCGTTTTGTATCGGGTGTTGCTATACCCCAGTACCTACCATAGCCATAGCCATAGCCATAGCCTCATTCATAGCGAAGCATGCATATGCGCACTCACCTCGGGAGTTGGAGTACCGGGAATGAAAGCGAAATTGAAATCGCACCCGGGGAAGAGAGGACTTGGCGGTGTACATGTCATGTGATGTGCATGATAATATCTGTTCTCTATGGAAGTGAGAATTTGAGTTGTTAAATTTGGAGAGAGAGGATGGATGGAGAAAGAGAGAGAGAAGTAAGAGGAGAAGAAGGGAAAGAGATAGAGGAAAAGAAAGAGATAGAGGAAAAGAAAGAGAGAGAGAACTCCAAAGGTATTAATACAACCTAACCAACTACTCTCTGGGAAACACAGAAAAATCATCTAGTAACCATCATATGTATAACGGTACTACTTTACGTATGTATGTATGTATGTATGTAATAAGTATATAAATCGTGTGATCACTCTCTTGTACTATATACTATATATATACTAATGTTGTATATTGGAGTACTAGAAATAACCAAGGATTGATATCCAAATCATGATGTATGAGGTTATTTGTGTATATCTTCGTATACATATTCATATTCATGTTTGAATTTCTTTATTCGTTTATCTATCTATCTGTCTATCATATCAATCCATCTTGCCTGATTGATACTTCCCTTTACTTTTCTTGTTTGCGGCTCTCATTCTGTTCGTTATATCTATATTCTATCTCATATATACTCGAATATCTATAAATACCCATCTACCTATATCACCTCACCTCACCTCCTCTCACCTCACATTCCAAAATCCCAAAATATAATTCCCACTCACCCACCCACTCACTCACTCACCCTACCCCCCATAACCCAAAAATCCAGCCTAGAACGCCATCTATCAGCCTCACCGTGTTCGCTGGGAATGTCTCAACTGTTATGCGATGCGATGCGATGCCATGCACGAGATAGATGGATCGATGGAGGTTAGCATTCCGAATCTTCATTAGGTTATGGTTTTATTTTTGTGGTTTTATTTTTCCCGTGGGTGAGATTCTGTTGGGTAGATATACGTTTCTTTGGATTTTGATGGTTGGTGAATAATGGAATGCTTGTTGTATTCATCTATGTGTGTGTATGTGTATATCCAACTCCTTAAATTATATATCTACTCATCCTCTTCACCCTCTTCGAAATCTCATCATCTCATCATCCATCTCCTCTCATCTACATCTCCATCTTTATCTCAGCAAAACCTATATCTACACTCTACTCCCATCAACCCACCCATCCATCCATCCCCCACACTCCACACCACATCAAAACTCCTTCCCCTAACCCCAAACCAGTAATAAACCCACACACCCACACACCCACCCATCATGAAAACAATCTAAACCCGCCAAGCAAAATGGCGAACACACACACCCACCAGCTGTCAAGCGATCTCGACGCCAAATTTCTATCACAATTTTGGGAATCTGATAAGTTTTCATATGTTTTGTTTTTTGTTTGTTTTTTTGTTCAGATGGATTGATTGATCGGAGATGCGGGATATGCTTCCCCTTCCCCGAAATTTGGGGTGGTGATGTGATGTGATGATGATGATTTGATGATGTGGTTGTAGTTGTAGTTGCGGTTGTGATTGTGATTAGGTATATGTATGTTTATTGATTTATCTGTTTGTTAATAGATCGATAGTAAATAGATATATACAAATAGATAGATATAAAAGAGAGTAGATAAATATATCGACATCCTATCTAACTATCTATTTATCTTTTGTAGATATATCAGATCAAATCAAATCGAATCACATTACATCAAAATATCTATCTAGATCTCATTGACCCATCCCCCCACATAAACCATCTATCTACCCTTCCTTTACCCCACGTTTTATTGTTGGGAAGGATTCTAGATTTGTTATGGATTTGGATGTGGATTTGGATTCAGATGTAGATGTGGATTTGAATCTGGATTATCGCGCCGTGATACCATTCATTCATTCATTCATTATACACATGATCATCATGTATGCATGTAATCAATCATCTTTGTTTTTTGGGAAACAGGTATATGTATCTAGAGAGTTGATGATATACCCGTAGCGAAATGACGAATGATTGAAAGGACGCGCAAAACAAAACAAAACAAAACAAAGCAAGACAAAGTAAGATCTTACAACCTCAATGCCAATCCCCAACTCTATCACGAGAAATGTCATTCATCTAGGTATCTGTCCGTTCATCTGTCTGTCTGTCAATGTCAAAAATAGAATAGAATAGAAATTCTTCATTGGTATTGGTGGATAATCAAGTATAACAAACATATTGCTCATTCATTATCATGATCATTATCATGAGAGAGAGATAGACAACGAATAAATCAATCAATCAATAGGTCATCTGCATACAATTCTGAGCTTCGACACTGGGATTCTTCCATACCATACATATAGCACCTCGAGCGTACATATAATCTGAAGTTCGGAGTGTGAACTACAAAGTCTCGAGATCAAAGCTGGACAACTCATGAAACATGATATTATCAGATCAACATATCTACTAGGTAGATAGATATCTGTCAGTCGATATTCTCATACTATGATAATCTATTAATTTTCCTTTCTATTTTATATTTATTCTATTCTATGCTTATCATATATTTATTACTCACTATCTAGATATTCCCAGATTTATACTCACATCTACAGTACCGCATCTCGATTCCTCAAATATAAAACTTCTGATCGTCTGGTCATTCCTTTTACGACAACACTATAATAACTCACATGCTCGATCCTGCGGCGCGAAGATCCGCTATGTATGTATGTATGTATGTATGTGCTTGCTTACAATGTATATGTGTATGTATGTAACTCATATGTACAATTTCTCACTTCCTTCCTTCCTTCCAAACATGTAGGTGATGTTTAAGATGATCTATCTAGTGTCTAGTATCTAGTATCTAATCGATCAATCAATTAGTTATATCTATTCATTAATAATTGCCTCACTTATCCCTATTCATTGCAACTCCTCAATCAACCCAACCTCCTCGTTTCAGAATCGAGATCTCGAGATCTCGATATCGCAAGATGAAACAAACGCCTGATCAGTGTATTTTTTTGTGTTTTTGTTTTTTGGTCTGGCGTGGTGATGTGATGTGATGTGATGTGATGATAGATGGATAGATGATAGGTACTAGGTACTACGTAGATAGATGTAGATATGTATACAGTGTGATCTGAAGTGTAATAAGTGTGAGTAAATGAATGAATGATTGATTGAATATACCACCCAACCATCCATCCATCCATAGTAAAAAACTAAAAAATGATGTACAGCGCGAGAGACATTTCAATTTAATTGTTTGTTTGTTTTTATTTATTTATTAATAAACCTTCACAATTCAATTCAATTCAATTCAATTCAATTCACAATTTACCAATCAGCATACTTCACCTACAACCACAACTCCCCTCCAAAACCGGTTGATCTGAGAAACGTGAAACCCGGGGATCGCGAACTGAACTGAACCGGTTGGATGGTTATGCATGGGGCTTCAAGGTTGCAGATGATCGATCATTCTTGATTTTGGATGAGAAGGAGAGGGAGAGTGACAATGATCTTTACTTACTGGATATATTCATATGCGTAGAGAAATAACGGGACAGGACTATTTGAGGAATTACTAGATAAGCTCGCCAGATAATTGAAACGAGTGAGTAATACTTCGGTAGTTCGTAAGTAAGTAAATAAATCAATGAATAAATCATCCTGAATGATCACGATTTACCTACATACATACGAGTATTGTACAACGCATAAGATATACATCATTCATTCATTTATTCATCTATTCATTCCTTTACCCAGATATCTATTCATCATGCGACCATGTTTCCCCAGCTCTGCTTGCTGAGGCTGGGTATCGAATTGGATTCTGATTTGGATTCTCAGCCCTGTTGGGTTCCTTGTGGATTTTGTGTGTGTGTGTATGTGGACGCCTTGTAATTATTGGTATTGTTATTGTTATTGTTATTGTGAGGATTATTTATATCCATATATATTCATAAACCTAGCTAGCCATAAACAAACACACACTCAGATCTACAACCCACACCAATACCAACACACATCAGAAAAGAACCTCACCTCACCTCACCTCACCCATCTCATCCCAATCCCTATTCCATCCCTACCCCAAATCCATAGACCCGATACAACCAAGCCCTAACATTAGGCAGACTGTATCACCATCCATCATCCCTCACCCACGCCATGCTCTCGAAAATCTCCCCGAAAAGTTGCAGAAGATCGGAAGATCCTAGCTCCATTCTCCATTCTCCTCCCTTGAATCATCGCAAAGAAACGAAAAGAGCAAAGCTGACATGTTACACGTGGGAGCAGATGACTATTTTTCTGCATCGTCGCTTGTCCATCTACCTGATTCCTAGGATCGGTGGCTAACATATATACATATTATGTGAGGGAAATAGTAGGTGTGTAAATAAGCATGGAGTAAGTATCTTTCGATATCATCTCTATCGATTCGATTCGATTCGTAGATTTCGCATATATGTATGTATGTATGTATGTAAGTATGTTTCATGTATTATATATGGTAATGCAGTATGCGATATTGGTATAGGTAGGGGATTTGTATGGTATCTACGATACCATACAAGCCGTTTCACAAGAGATCACGAGGTGGGCGGGGAAGCAAACCAGCTGAATACAGGTGATGTGTTTATGTAAGCTTAGCCACTTTCTTGGGTTTGAGTTTCCTATTCAGCTTTGAGATTTTTGGGGGGGGGGGGGGATGGATGGGGGTTGTGGATGGATAGATGGAGATTGAAGTTCCGGATTTGTGTGGTTACAGTTACAGTTACGATACAGGAACGGATAGGATTTAATGGGAAGGGAGGGGAAAGGGAAGGAAAAGAAAAGGGGAAGGAAAAGCTAATCGCTATTCCGGAGGAAAAGAACATTAAAGATTACTCAGTCGTTCTTGTTGCGTAGTTACAATATCGAGAGAGTAGTTATCATTCCCTCTATCCGAAAGTAAGTAATCTATATCCGGATCTATATAAGTAAATAAATAAATAAATACAGATCTAATTATCAGATTAACTTCTCCATTCGTTTCATACCTACCTAGTAATTCCATAGGTATATAAACTCCGAAAAAATAAATAATTAAAAAGAGAGGGAGATCAATCAATCATTTCTAAATTCAAAATTCAAAATTCAAAATTCAAAAAAACTACCTCCCTAGTATCAACAACCTCCTCCCTCCCCACCCCTCCCCATCCACCGAATAAAATCCAAACACAACATTTTCTCTCTCGCAAATCTTTCTCCACTGATGGAGTAATATAGTATAGTACTGTAGATCTACATCTCTATACATACATACATTCCACCGTCCAGACAAACCCAAAACGTACATTAAGGTTAATGTACAAAGGGTCTTTTTCCCTGTTATGTTAGATTCAGACTCCTCTTTTCCATGCTAATCTATGATAGCTGTTGAGACTGTCTATCTTGCATTGAGAGATTCGGATTTAGAGGAAAGTTTATCTCGTATGTACGTATTGTGTAGTAGAGTATAGTTAGTTTATTCCGTCCGTAGTGTTTCCACGGAAGAGGTAATTAACCTATCTATCTATCTGGATATTTTACATTTATATCTATTACGATGATAGTGGCGTGTAATACTATCATATCATGAATATCTAGACACAATTATGAATCTCGTAGTAATTTTTACAAACGATTTACTAGTACATATCTGAATGCCTAGTTTGCGGAGAAGAATTTTACCCCCTTGTTTAAAATCTCTCTCTCTATCAGCCAGTTTGTTGATGGCGTCCAACTCATGCATTTCTTTTCAAGTTTGTGCCGAGGAATACGTAGATGTTGAAGATAGGTAGATGTTTATGGTTAGCTAATCATTTTGTATATGTATGTATGTATGTGTGTATGGAGGGAAATAAAAGGGTGTTATTCAATGCATCATTTACAGATTTAAGCCTTTAAAGTTTGTCCTGATATGGAAATGGAATTTTGCGTCTTTTAGATCGGTATCTATTTTCAAGCTTTATGTAGGTATCTAGATAGATAGCTAGTGTGTTAATATGTATATCTCTATTTCTCTCTCTACCTATCTTTCTATTCAGCTTAGTTCCCATAAACCCATAGCCCTCTAAACCACCATACCGTATCCGCTATCTCCTTCATAAATCATTCTCGCCCTCACCCTTACCGCAACAACCGATCTTCCATCAGAACACCCCAAAAAATCAACAAACAACACATCCATCCCTCCATCTACATTCGCCACCATCAACAAGGTACAAACCCAGACAAATCTCCAACAACAAGGACCATCCATCCATTCCCCCATCTCGTGATCATCACTTTCACAGCCTCTCCATTAACCCCCCGCCCATATTTATTCTAATTCCTAGGTACACAATATATAATACAATATAAAATACGATAGTTATCCAACATCCCAACCCCGCACCCCGTACCCCGCCCGTCCACACAAAATCACAAAGTCCCTATGGTAGTCACGAACTAAAGAGGAAAAAACCAGCACGCACGCAAGCTAATGAATGAACGGAGAAATAAGGGTTCAAGTGCATGCATACTCCACACAATCGTACCGCGAAATGGAAAATTGAGTCTTGCATGTGAGCGGAAAAGTATCTATTCGGTATAGGGGGCGGGGGAAGAGGGGGGGATTCTCGGATGTTTAGGTTTGGGTTTGGGTGATGATAGTGATGACGATAGAGACGATAATGATGATGCGAAAAAGAAAAAAAGAAGGAAAAGGAAATTAATTAATCCGAGGTTTAATTCGGTAGGGGTAGATCAGATGATCCGATCTGCGTTTTTACCTTTGGTTTCGAGGGAGATACCTAGATGGACAGATGGATAGATAGATGTCCATCAGTCAGATGTCAAGTTCGAACGGGTCGGGGCGACTCGAGAATGACGTTGTGACGTTGTGGGTGCAAAGTTTAACGTTTGGAACTTGATTGACATGATCGTGTGAATGAAGTCTGAGTGTATAGTTGACGTTTGACATACACTGGACTAGCTAGGGAAATGGGTATCTGAGTTTTTGATCTTGAGATGCAGATGCAGATGTAGATGGAGATGGAGATGGAGATGGAGATGGAGATGGAGATTGATGGGGTGATTGATATACAGTACAATACTGGTATTGTAGATCTCGCGAGGGAAATGGAAATACAGTATTTAGATGAAAATGGAAATGGAGAAATAGATTTCCCAATTGGTAAGTTGTCTTGATGATTTGGTGATTTATTCGGAATCGTGTTCGTATTTTTTGGTTTACTTTGATATATTCAGATTTAATTCATTAATTCATTTATTTATTCATTTGTATTTTATTTATTATTATTGTTATTTCTATTGCTATTGCTCTTGTTATCAAATTTCTATTTCTATTTTGGTTTGTTCTTTCACTCACTATTAGGTAGGTTGGTAGGTACCTAGATATCTAGATATTATATTGTATTCGAGAACATCATGTATTTCGAACTTACGCAATAAAGAAATCTATCCATCTATTCATCCATCACATGGCTAGCAAACGAACTAACTCAACACAAACACAAACACAAAACAAAATAAGAAACACGGAATATCCCATTCCGCTTTATTCAATGATTGATCGATTCATTGAGTTTTTGCCTTCCGATCCCAAGATGGAAAATTATGAGATGAGATGGGATGAAATGGGATGAAATAGGATGAAATAGGATGGATGGATGGGATTCCCCGCATTCTCTCTTCTAGAAAAAGAAGCAAGACTACCGGTAGGTTAGAAAGATCGCACGAGGGTTTGGAGATCCCCGTTGCGATATCGATATATAAGGATCGGAATAGGGGATGGAAAAAGAAATAAGCGGATGTTTGAATGAATATATGCTCGAATATATGAATATATGAGAAAAAGAATCAGAATCAGAAATGTAATCACATGATACGGTTTTATTTTATTTTATTTGTTCTAGAGTGACTACTAGGTATACGTCAAAGGAAGGAAAGCTGGGAAGGAATAGATAAATTCAGAATCAAAATGGGGTATGTTTGTTTATTTCCTGATTGACTTGACGTTTTAAAGATTGGAGACTTCCTATTCGTGCGCATCGAATCGTATCGTTGAATGATGCATGTATGTGTGTAGGATGTACGATAGGATGTAGGTAATCTACACACTACCAACCCACGCAGCACAAAACCAAATCATCAAGTCGCAAGATCACTGGTGGGCAAGACTCTTAGCTCCCTAGGATTTCATCGCATCCGAGACGAGGCTTATCACTCACTCACGGTGTCGCCGTACCAATACGGAGGAAGTGCTTCTCTGTTCCGTTACCTCGGTATGTAAATCCCATGTACCGTACGTAGGCATGGTCATCATGAGATGTGCAAAATATACATACATTCATACGTACCTAGGTATGTCTTCTTGACTGTGATTCGTGTGGATAATTTGAGGGGACGGGTTTCTATACTGGTAGTGAATGGTTCTGGTACTTGTAACGGGCAAGACAAGGCGTAATTGTGATGTGATTAGAAGTAATAAAACAAGTACCTAAGTATGGAGTGGAAATATATGTACCCAGGTAAACGTTGATCTGAAGCATGTATTGATGGCGAAATAATAGTAAAAATAAAATAAAAGAAAATAAAAGAAATAAATGCCAATCCCTGCACCACTCACACATACCACATTATTTATTTAATTATTTATTATCATTTACTATTATTATCATCATTCAAATAGCCCCATTCCAAGATTTTCCATTTTAACATTTCTATCCCCTGGGCTCTTGGAAATTGGCAACATGGGATCGAAGCGATGAATACCCTTAACAGGCGCCACGGGTCGTTTGGATCCTCGTACCGGCGGCTGAGCGCCGGGAGATTCGAGGAGATTGGAATACGGAGGCATGTTCACCATGAAAGAAAACGCTCGGGGCAGCGCGGGATGTTTTGGGAGGATGTGTGTCTGATTACTTGTGTGTGTTGTGTGTGTGTGCTTGATGAACCTGAACCTGAACCGGTGCCTGAACCGAGAGTTCGGAGAGATGGAAAAATGAATTGGTTTGGGTCATTTGCTCTGGGACAGTAGTTGGGAGTTGGGAAGCGGAGATGGAAATGGGAAATGGGGAATGGGGAATGGGAAATGAGGGTGTATGAAAGATGGATGGTAGGTAAACGTTTGTACGGATTTGATAGAGAAAAGGGAGATGAATAAATGAATCATTAATGAAGGATATCACAGACGTGATTCAGGTGATGAGCTTTGATTCATTTGTGATCCTTTGAAGGATATACTCACTAGATGGATGGGTGGATCGTCGTTCTTCTTCTTCTTGTTGTTGTTGTTGTTGTGATGGTGGTAGTACAAAGTCATAGAACGGGAACGGCATGATGGAGCAAGCGCTTGGGGTTTTGCGTGTGCGGTTTTGCGTAGCTTGTGTACGCTACCCAATGAGGAGACGAAACGGGAAGTGTACGTGTTTCGGATTTAAGGATGGGGTTTGAGGGTTTGCTGGATGGGTGTGCTGTGTGCTATTTGTGTGTTATGTATGTGCGATTTGCGATGTGTGTGCAATGCGGTGGGTGTTATGTAATGTGCTATGTGATGTGATGTGCTATGAGCTCGGAGCTACTTCAGAGAAGAAGCTGCATGGGATGTTTGAGGTTTGTGAAACTTATCTGAGGACTCGGTATTACCCGTTTACTTTGCCCGTATCTAGAGTGTTGTAACTATGTTTACCATATCATATTTCACTCTGTGCTATATGCCATGTGCTATGTACTAGGCGTATACCAATGTGTTTGAGAACGCACGTATGGGGAGATATATTGACTGAGTCGTGACATAAGGATCAATAGTATCAATCGCATAAATACACTATCAAATGTATATTTTCCATACCATTGATTTCTGGACTGATTTGAATCAATTAAATGCATGATGTCAATTATCAATCATCCATTCTACTCATCGTTACATTCTCAATGCATAGCATAGGATATTGATTATCAGTCCTCTGTACGAAATGCATACCTCGTGGAATTTAACGAGGTTCATGCACTCCACAAAACCACACCACCCCTTTTTTTCCCAAAATAGTCAAAAGGCTACCTAAGCAAGTCAAGACCCTGGGTCGTCCCGAGGAAAAAAGCTTGTCAGTGCTTGCATTCAATCCATTCACACTTCGTTCCAAAGTATCTTTTACCCAGTTCTTCCCAATTCCTTCGTGGATAGTTTCACATTCCCCAGTTAATATGTAATGTATACGCAAACGTCATTTATATCATCTCATCCAAGACATCACATGAATCTAATCTCCTTTTAACTTTCGCAAGCACCGAGATACAACCTTTTTGACCTAGTTGTGCTCTCTTAGACTTTTCCTTCCCGTGGTCGTGGCGTTTCTAGTCTCCATCCCCGGATTCTATTCTTCCCCTCCCCGAGTCCCTTCGAAACTATCCTGCTCTAACAGGCCGATTTCTTGTGCACATTCAGTATAGCTTCAAACAAGCTCACCTCCCACCTATCCAGAATCGATTGGGAAATCTTCTAGAAACCCTTCCTCGACGCCCAATATGGTTGGACTTGCTATATTATGCTGGGTACGCATTGATGTGATTTTGATTCTATTGATTAACGAACCGGTATCAATGTTTCCGCGAGCCGTGGATTGCTTTATGGATGGTAAGTGGTTGATCTCATTTCTTTTCGGGGATCTCTGTATAGGAATGACTCAAGGTTTATTTTGAAATTGGGGACTGAAGGTAGAGATGAGAAACAGGGGTTTTTCTTTTGTCTTTGAGTCGATATTCTTTTCAATCTTTTCATTCGGATTATTTTCGAATATTTATATTTCCGAATATTTTTATTTGATCTTGACTTGGGTTTATTTTCATCTACGCAAGTACGAGATTTGAGTCGGGATCATCAGAAGTGGAGGATTTGGAACTACGGAAGAAATACTATATCGAGTATTCCGATACAATCAATTCCCACCAAAATTTCACGCGTTGCTCACTCACTCGTTGCTTCCAGACGGTCACAAGAAGTCCCTGCAGGTTCTAGAAGTGAACATAGCCTGTGAAAGATTACTACCCTTTGTGCATACAGACATACATGCATGCAGATATACAACGGTTTTCTATTCTTAAGGCTTGTTCAAGTATATGACCGAAGAGAGTGTCATATATATCAGTATCATGCAGTAATAGAATTGATAAATATATGAATGTCTGTATGTGAGACGAACAGACGGTAAGGTAAGCAAGTAAACGATAGATAAGATTGCTACCCTTCGCGGAGCAGGTCGAGCGGGGCTGGATGGGGAACCCAAAATCTCACCCGAGACGATGAGGCGCATAAGCAAAAGACTTTATCACTTCATGTGATAGAGGAGGATGATACGGGCAGTGAGATGAGATGACATGAGATGACCTTCTTCAACGGGGAGTAACGGGTGATATTGCTCGGTCATTGAGTACTTGATGTGATAGTTTGCTTGCGCGATGTATACGTGAGGATGTGGACTATCATAGCGGAGACGGATGGACGGATGGATACGGGGAAGAGAAGATGGCTTGCGGATGGGGATTTACCGTGCCGCGAGCATGAGGGTAAGGGTAAGATTCTGGAAGAGAGTTTGGGAGGAACTTGTGTGTACTGATGATGAAGTCTTCTCGCAATGATAGTAAATACTATTCGATAACATACATATCTCTCTATCGCATTAGGTGATGATAGCCAGTATCAAGACACCACACAACAATCGTATTTGCCTAAGGATTTCAACATCCATCACCAGCTGATTACTCTGCAAACCTCCAGAGTCTGAACCTCCCTCTTCAAATCCCCTCGTATTCATTGGACGGAAAATTAGCGGACCAATTTATCCGAGCGCCGGTAAAATTTGAATGAGCCGCCTGGCTGCGACACAAACACGAGATCAAGATTGGGTCTAGAATTTCTCACATGATTTTTACTTTTTATCATCAGGGATCATTTTGCGGTCTGGACTTTGGCTTCTTACTCGAATCATGAGAATCAGACTTCGGGACAGAGAATAAGAACCTCATCGTCGTGTGGAATATATCACGCTTCACTTCATCTCACATCTCAAGAGAGTCTCTTTGGATATGTTCAAAGGGTAAATAGACTTATGCAGGTACCATTACGAACTTATGAACTATCTTCTCAATACTTCTTTGACAAACCCCTCCCTCCTCGAATCCATTCACTGATCCAATCATTCATTCGCTTGAAAAACTTATCCGAAATCATCCAGACCATCCATCCACACCAAAAATACCCATCCCAGAACTTCACACTCCAAATTAACCATTCATATTATCCCAACCAACCACGCGACTCATATCAATTTAACCACACCAACACAATAGGGCATCAATACCCCGATTCTAAATCATGTGTCAAAACCCACGCGTGGTAATTGGCACCGTAGCGAAAAAGCGTGGTAGCCCTGTTTGTTTGCCCTACCAATCCCTGCTTCTCATCGCTTCCCGTTCTACAGATTGCCAATGGTGGACGATACTCCGGGATAAGGTCGCGTAAAGGAATCCTAGCAGCCGGACCAGTATCCATGTGGATTTTCGCACGGCGGTTTTGGGGGTTTTGGCGTATCCTGGGAGTGGGGAAGTCAGGATGACCTGAGATGGTATTCGGGCCGGTAGGGACTTCAAGCGCAATGTGGGATGCCTCCGAGGAATTGGAGCTGGAACTTTGGGCGTTAGGAGTCTGGATGCTGGATGCGCGTGATTGGGATAATGGGATTGCAGGGGATGGTTTGGGGATTGGGAATGACTGGAATAGGAAATGCGGAGGGAGTGATTTGGGCTGGAATTGATCATGTGATTTTAATCACGAGTGAGGAATTCCAGAGAGATGGAATAGGTGAAATGAGTTGAGTGCCGAGGTATCATCATTCACAAGTTACTCTATGCTAACGACAAAGGCCAATTGGGATATCATGTGAGATGCTTCTGGCTTCGAGCTCAAGTTCACAAGAAATCATCGTCGTCGCAAGAATATCTATCGCAGAATACCCATCAGGTAGCCAGCCATCTTCGCATGTACAAGGCAGCTAAACCTAGATGCAATTTATCTAAATCCCGAGTTCCAAACTTCCCATTCATCTCAATCCCAATCCATCTTTCTCTATCCCACGAGGAACACAGGTTTGGGATTCCCAATTCACGAACCGACATCTAGGATTTGAATCCCCCCAAAATCCCAAGGTTATCTAATTTCCAAGTTCCCACGCGAGGCATACAACATACAATCTGGAAAATCCCATGTACACACGTTACATGCGCTTTATCGCAATACAGAAGCGAGATATCAAAGGTGTACATGTTACATCAATTTCCTAATTCAATCTATCTCTTTACCGATGTTACGGGCGAAGGTACTCCACTCTCACGTTTATTCCATCGGTTGGAGAGTTTGATGTGAAATGGGGGTTTGAACTTTGATGAACGGATTGATAATGACAATCAATGGGTACTTGATACCCGTTATTGGGGGTCCGGATAAGAGATTATCGGGTAGGGGAATTGGTTCCAAAGCGGAAGGTAGATTTTGAGTGAAATCCTTCATTTGCCAAATCTGATTTGGTAGGTATAACCCCCACGAATATGTGTTTGCAAATTTGGTCATCGGCGGTAAGGTTATAGCACGTGTTCTAGGATGGAATGGGCTTCAATTCAATCAAATCACGGGAACCCGAGTTTTCTCATGATGCCTAAAAATCTTCTTGGGAAAATAATTAGGGAAGATTGGAAGATACAACAAACGGTACGTGCAAACCCTATCTAGCTCTTTGCCTATCCCATAAATCACAATCTCTCATCGCAGATTCCCGAAACAAGCCAACACAGACAAATCAATCAATCTCAAAATAATCAAAATCCACATCACACGTTTCTAGATAAAAATTACCTATCAAGCGATGAGCCCAGATCATATGTCTGTCCTTACACCGTCTCTTGTATCCTTTCATTTATCCAATTATCCAGTTATCCATTTATCCTCTTCATCCATGCTTCCATGTGTTCTTCCATCATTCTATCTACCTTCCAGACTATGAGTACTAGGCTGGCACGGCTGGAAAAAAAAAACATCACTTAATTTCTTTCTTCTTTGCCAGAAGTAGCTTTCCGGGCTCTAGATTGTCTCACCGTGCTTAAATATCTGTGTTATTTAGATGGATAGGTGGGAATCAAAAATTGATGTCACATCACATCACGATGCATACATACATGGAGACATGGTCCCCGGCGGTATTTGCAAAGAGCAAGGGGAGAAACGGGTTGGAAGTGAAAAGTTTCGCTTCCGAATATGCAGATGTGGAGTTTGGTGGGGATTAAATTGTTCCGGAATGATTTTTTTTTTCTTCTCTCTTTCGGGTTTTCTTTTTGTATTACGATATTTTTGAGGATTTTGGGAGGGGGGGAGACAGAAATCGAGTACCGGTACCGACCGTTGGAATTGGGCTGCGCATGGGAGATGAGATGAGTCTAGGAATTTTAACAGGCTGGACTGTGCTGTTTGGTTCATGGGACACATGGAATTGGTGGAGACGGTGAGACAAGACATGTTAATTATACTCTGGCTCTTTGAGACAGACGGCTCGGCTGTACCATTTCACTTTTGGGTGGATTGACTTCCTACTGACGTATGTATTCTAGTGGAAAGAGAATTTGGAGTCGGTTTAGAGTTTTAATGGAAATGAGAGGGGGGGATGACAATGTATTGTTCCCATTGGTAGGAGGAATCGAAGATATCTTTATTTTTCTTGGACTCTGGAATTTTTCCATACCAACCATGTCAGTCGCATGGTAGATTTGGAAAACTCAAATAAAGTATTATTTGTTTCTTTCACTCATTCTTTCTTTACGGATCCCGAAATTTGGTGGACGGAGGTAGTGGGCTGCATATGCAGCATCGAGACTCGAGACGTACTGATAGTGCAGTATGAAGTTATACGCATCTTGTGATTGTGAAAAAGGTATGGGTGTGAATGAGTATTGGAATTCACATCGAGATCGAGGAGTTTAAATTTGAAACAAAATGATGAGTGAGTATCGTTGTTTTGAATTTTCAATGGATGATTGATGATTGTTTGAGGGGGGAAGATTTTGTATCGTTGGATTTACTTGAGTGAGAATATTAGAGATGGATGAAATAATGGGAATATTAGAAATACGTTCAAATACAGTTTTTCGAGAAAAGTCATGTTCTATTTCTCTGATTTGAGGTCTGTTTTTGGGGGAATTGTCTGATAGTTGTGAGACTTCCTCGTAGAGATTAGATACGTGAGTTCGAATCTGTTCTATCTGCTGCATCTAGGCATCTATACATAATGAATAATATATGGCGTTCAAGATATTATGCTCTTGGTGAATGTATGTATCACCGCGCAACCATGTATCTACCAAACTCATCTGGTCGTTCATGGTGTATCATCCATCCATTCATCACCATCTCTTCATCACTCCTCGCAGCTGCGAACTCTCCAATCCATGAATCCGAGTACTCGGGTAGGTGAATGCAGTAGTCGGAGAGTTTTTATGTGTGGGGAGTAGTGCTCGGGATTTGGTGGGTGTTGTATCGTGTTGTGTTGGGTTGTGGTGGGTTGGGCTGAGTGGGATTGGATGGGATTGGATTGGATGGGATTGTGGTATGGTATGGTATGGTATGGTATGGTATTGTGTGTTGTGCTGCGGTGCGCTGTGTTGGTTTGTGGTAGGTTGAGTGGCGGTATGTTGTGTGGTGTTGTGTGATACGATGTGGTGCGATGGGTGATGTGTGATGTACAGGAACGAGGAGTGCTGGGAGGATAGGGATGGAGAGGTGGAGAGATGGGGAAATGGTTGGGCTTGGGGGGTTATGGAGGTTGTGGTGGTTGTGGTGGTTTACGGAGGTTGGATGGTGATGTGGGTGTGTATTGGTTGATGAATGGATGGATGTATGGATGGGTAGATGGTGTTATGGTGATATGTTGATCTGCTGCTGCTGCTGATATATCGATGATGATATATATCTATCTCTATCTCCATAGACAATCCATCTCCATATCAAATCCACACTCATATCCATATCCACACAAAAACCCTAAAAACAATACACATACACACATTGCAATGATTGCATCACATGAAACATGAAAAAGCAAATCATCAAGATTCAGCATCGAGTTAGTTCTCTTTCTTTGTCACTTTGTCACTTGCGAAACTATGATCTATGAGAACTAGAACTATGGAGTTTGAGTATTTGAGGGAGAGAAAGGTTGGAATGTATTATGAGTAGTAGGATTGTATTGTATTGAATGATTGATATAGTATGTATATAGGTAGGTAGGTACATAATCATCTAACTATCTTATTCCGTGATCTCTTGCGCGGTTTGTATAGTGTATGAACGAAAGTATGCAGAAGAAATCGCAATCGAAATCGAAATCATAACACCAGATATCAAATTCGGGACTCGGAACTCGGAAGTAGGCCAGTCTTGGGGAGCGAGATGATGTGGTATTTAGTAGATTGTCTATATATTATATATAGAGTGCGAATGAGAGAGGTACTTCTTGTATGTTGGGTGTAGAGGGGGGGGATGGGGGGAGATGTGCGAAATTTTTCATGTTGGGTTTGTTGATTGTGATTGATGATGGTGACTGAATGGTTGTTGAATGGTTGGTGGATAGTATATGATGAATAAGGGATAATCGGAGGTTTGTGTAACGAGGGTGTGGATTTGGGTTTGGATGCGGTGGTGTGTAGTGCGTAGTGTGTACTATATACTATATAGTATATGATATCACTCTCTATCTCTTTTATCTCGAGATATATATAGCTGTAATAACTACTTGCAAATATACATACATATACACATACATACATAGCGATATCTTTCCATTTCTTGGCGACGGAGATGTCTCCGTGAGGCTATGTACTTAGTTACTCACTTACTTGCTTGCTTACTCACTCACTCATCGATATTGCGAATACTGTTCAGAGCTTCTGAGTGGGTGTATTTATGTTCATATATCTTGAACTTTGGGAGAGTGGTTAAGTGATTGATAAATAGATGGATGTTATATCCTGTCATATTCCTCGGTATTTGAGATATGAATATGAATGATTGAAAAGTAGAACCTATTGTACTACCATATCTGTCTGCATCTGCTATTGAAAGGACGATGTCTATCGATAGGTTATAGTTTATTCATTCGCTCTAGCTGTAGGGTACTGTTAATATCGCGAAGATAATAGGTGAGCATACGGAATCAATCGGTATGTATTTACCTATATGTATACACAATTTTTCCTTCCTGCCAAATCCAACAGGATTCTCATTCTATGATCTAGTAAGTAGATAGATACCCACCGACCTACCTACCTACCTACCCCCAAAAGAGATCGGTACCACAAAACCCACGCCGTGTACCTATCCATCATTTCTTCATCCATCCACCGCTTCCGCAAGTGGGGTTGTGAGATGTCAATATGCACTCCCACCCTCCCTGTGCATACCAATATGCATGTGGAAAATCGAAATGTGTGCATCTGTGTGTACACACTCAATCGATATTGTATCGCGTAGAGACTGCGCATTGTGATTCGTGCGCGTGGGGGATGAGGGGAAGGTCCGGGGAAGCGAGGAGGGATGGATAGGAACATGAGGGGAAGGAGGGCTTGTGTGTGTGTACCGGTATGTGTGTGTGGATTAATAGATTAATTGCTGGTTAAATCCATTTGATTGAAGAAATGAATTAAATTGAATTAATGTGTATGATAAATATTTGATGAATGAATTAATCGAGTGAGTGTATATCTGTATATCTGTATATCTGTACTCTATCTACTCCATCAAATCCTCAAAGCAAAAAGTACTGAATGAATAAATAACAACCCGAATTCAACTCGAACCTTTCAAAACCAAAAGTCTAGATTGGTAAACCAGGTCCAGCCCAGTCGAGCACACAAAAATAAATTAATTCGTGAATTTGTATTGTGTTTTATTTATTATTCTACATTGTTTCGTATTCTAAAATATCACCAAACCCACAAAAAAGAAAAAAGAAAAATAAGAATAAAAATAAAAATAATCCCTCCTCTGGACATATAGATTACGATGATTCACGATGAATAA